>JAPKID020002245.1:0-13565 GCA_026931265.2 Tropidonophis doriae | reverse complement strand
TATTTATTGTATATATGTTGTATTTATTTTTAATTTCCCTGTGCGCCGCCCCAAGTCCCTTTGTGAGGAGATGGGTGTGGGGTATAAATACGATTAAACTTAAACTTAAACTATGACAATTCACCATGGCCAACTCGCTATGGCCAATTTGCCACAACTAACTCACTGTAGGACAACTCACTGCAGATCAAGAGTTACACTAATATTAAGAAATAGTGGAATAGAATCATTAAAGAAAGGATGCAAAAGAAGGGTCAGAATGAAATGTGAATGACAACAATTACAATATTTTTATTTATTTTAAATAATGAAATAGAATTATTAAATTATGCTGCAGTGAGTTGTCCCACAGTGAGTTGGCTGTGGTCAGTTGGCCAGGGCAAGTTGGCTGCAGCAATTTGGCTGTGGCAAAGTTGTCCCATTACATACCCCATGATATCTAATTAGTCACCAAGCAGAAGCAGAGAGGAATATAACTTCATCAGCACTGCTTATCCTTATGTTTCATACTACTCACTATTTTAAATAATATTTCTTTTTATTTCTTCTTAATCTCTCATCATTCAATTTCATGCTGCCATTGTAACTTTTCCTGAAAGAAAGTGGTATCATCTCTCCAATCATCTGTTTTCGTTTTTAGCAGTATACTAATACATTTTCTGAGATGTGGCCCAAAAAGTTCTACCCGAAGTCCATATGCAACACTTATTAAATGCCCTGGAGACTTTCAAAAGCAAACAGGAAAAGCAAACAAGCTCATTTCTAAGAAGCAAAACAAATTTATATTTCCCTATAGACACGACAGAGGGATAAATAGTGAAACCAAATGGGCAGATCTTTGCCAAATGGGCAGATCTTTGTCATTCCCTTATTCTGAAGTCACATACGGTAAATGTTAGTGGATTGTCTATCCCCTCAGTTTGTAACACAGCCAGTTAATGTTGATGCTAAGGGTATTTTATTTGTATATCTTCAACTTAACTTGTAGTAGTGGCTGTGAGTAAACAGTTCTGAGTTTCTCAGAACAACCATCGATTGAAGTCACAATGCACTTGACCTGCATTGCCCCGTAAATGATGAAGTATTGCCAAGATCTCCTTAAGTGCCGGTACGCATTCTTGGCTATCACAAAACCTCATGCTCAAATCCCTGTGGTTTCTGTAGCCACTCAGTAGGTACTGGCATATGCCCAAAAAATTTCCAACAACACGATTGTAAACAAGTACGTTTCTTCGACTGCTTTCAGCAAAATATTTTCATAACTAGATACTGGATTGCAAAACAAGTGGAGGGTAGACACATTCCCTTCTGTTCAAAGGGAAATTGTCTGAAAAATTAAGATAGGTCGTTTACAGTGTCATTAAGACTGTCTTCAAATATGCATACATAAATAATAAACACAACATTTACCAAAACATTGGTGAATGAATCTACCTACTGTTGCATAAATTTAAAGAGAACTGTGATAAGAGCATGGGCACATCATACAGTCAAACACATATACTAGCCTTCTTCAGGTTGAGGGATGGCGCCCTCCAGTTGTCTCAACTCAAAGTTATAGAATTTTGTTACCGCCCACTTGCTGAGAATTGTGGAAATCAAAATTTTATGCATCTCAAAGGCATTCATTCACATGACAGAAAGCAGACCCATGTACTCAGGGAGTTAATGCAAACAACACCCAAATGCATACACTGATTACATATGGACATTCCTTTTCTCCTCTCCCTCTCCCATCTCTATGGCTATCCTCTCCCATATCTGCACATTATGTGCAGATATGGGCATTGAAATGTTATAAAGCTTGCCTTATATTCACTCATTGTCCCAGTTGAGTAAATATGGATAGAGAATACAGGATGCACCAGGTTTTTCTCCTGTTCCAATTCTTATATCAAGGCGATTGATAAATGATTTGCTTGGATCCACTGGCCATTTCCATTCCCATCTTTCAGCTTAACAATCTCAATAACATCTCCCCATCCCCCAAATCTGGTAGCAGAGACATGTTACGAATCCCATTTGCTAAGGAGTTTCATCTGATGGAATGAAGGAGGAGAGCCTTCTCTGCCCTAGCACCTTGCCCTTTAGAACCTCATTCCCCTGAGGTGAGATTGGCCCTGATCCCATTGACCTTCTGGGAATCTCTTAAAATATAGTTTCACCAGCAAGCTTGGGAATCCTATGGAAATAGGGAGCTAATGAAATGTCAGTAAAGTTTTGGATGCATTCTCGCAAAGTTTTGTCTATATTGATTGCTGATGCCAGTTGGTCAGGGGTTATAGTTTTTATTGTTTGTAAGCTGTTTATACCTTGTTTTTATTTTTGTAAACTATTAATAGTTTACTTTCTGTGCACGATGATGAGAATTTTTCAAACTAAGTATGTCATAGTAGTTAAATGAATAAATACATAAAATAAGTCAGAACAAGAGGAAGCACATCTAAATATATAGATAACGTTCTATATTAAATAAGTGTGCCTTTCTGAAATAACAAGGACAAATGCCTTAAGAAGGTTGCATCTATAGTAAGAAGATGGAACACACATCCTGAAAAGGAGATGCTTGCTTTATTTTGTATACTGTATTTTTATGATGTTGCTACTATTAATGGGTTAACAGCTGAAGAATAAAATAAAAGTTTGGTGCTTTTCATTTCATGCCAGCTGTCAGAGCAAGACCAGTCATCTTCCCTATATATTTATAATTATAGACATTAATACAAATTTCAACTTATACTGTAGGGTTTGTAGAGTTGTAGACAACAAATAGATGTCACTGAATTTACTGCCGAATTTCCTGCTGAATAGACAGACATTAGAATGGCACTCCTGTTATCCACAAGGTGTGACTAGATTTTGTACTTTTGTTGCATAATCTGTTTGCCCACGGCTGTTCATATTATGTAAGAGATTAAGGAAGGAATGCAAGAGTTTGCATCAGAATTTGTGATATTCTTCCTCTTTTATCTGGCTCTTCAAGGAAAACATTCTGTGGGTAACATTTTGTTTAGCAGGGAGATATAATAAAGCATCACATACTGATTGTGCAAAACGTACAAGCTAGCACATTGACAGCACTTGCCCATGCATGGTAGTTAAGAATTATATCCCAATGGGTTCAGTGGGAAGGTACACCACTGTTTGATAGCAGACCATCAGCTCTGCATAAAGAAGGTCTAGATCAAGGATGTCAAACTCGTGTCATCGCGGCAGCATCATGTGATGCATCGTGACTTTTTTCCCCTTTGCTAAACCAGGCATGGGCATGGCTAGCGCATGACACATCCAGCCCATGGGCCGCAAGTTTGACCCACCTGGTCTCGATTTAATCCCTGGCATTTCCAGTTAGAATAAGATAATCAGGTGGTGCCAGACTGATTGGAAATTGAAGAGCCCCTACCAGTCAGAATAGGCATCCTCTGCTAGATGGATAAGCCACAGCAAAGTAGTTTCTTTGTTCTCCTTTGGGAGGGGCAGGGGGGGGAGTTTTTCCCAGCTGTTGCTCTTCCATGTATAAAGTTTGAAGAAAGGGAGAGAAAATGCTGAATTATCAAATCCTAGTTTTCTCAAAGGATGGGAAGAAGATTAAAGAAAAACTTAATGATCCTACAAGCTGGTTCATGGTTGCAGGCATGAAACAACTGCAATGGAACGCATACCTTTTCCTGTTGCTTATCTCTTATTCTGCTTCATTTGCCATGAAGAAGCCCAGTGAAATTTACTTGAGATTCAAAACCAGGCAGGCACACGAAACAAAAACTCCCCTAGGTGTCAGGGAGGGATGGGAGGAGGAGTCATTTTTAAAGTGCACCAAAGCGCAAACTCCAGTCTCTCTTCTCCTCAGTGGCAGCAGGTCACACTACAATCTTCAATTGGTAGAACCAGGCAGGTGACATCTGGACTCCCTTTTTTCCTCCTCTCCTCTCCCCCCCCTCCCTTTTCTTTTCTTTTCACAAGATACAGTATTCTCATAGATACTGTGCTGGGACGCCCCAGGAAGCCTCTTTCCTGAAAAGGGTAAGGAGAACCTAATCCTATTCTTTTTGAGATTGCCTTTAATTACCGTTCATAAAGAGAGTTGTTCCTGCCTGCGTTTATAGTCCAAATCTCATTTGACATGAATCTGACATGAAGCCCCAAGCTATGAACAGAATACACTGTTATAGGTGTGAAGAGTCCTTAGTAAATCAAGTTAGATATCATTTTTCTGTAATTATCTTTCTTCCTACAGAGTGTGTGAAATTTAATTTGATGGATGTAACTCCTCTCCTTTGACTGTTAGATTTCCCCCCAAAAAAGGTACTTGTTCCACTTAATCAATGAAAGGCTACCTTTTAAAAATATTATTAACTTGGATTTTCTTTACGTGAAGTACCTCTTTGGCATGTTGTTAAAGAAAATAGGATGGGAATATTTTAACATCTAAAGGGATACCGGTTTAGCAAAATGGAAAAGGAAATTTAAATGTACACTATCCAATGTATGTTAAGTATTTCATCCTATCAAAGTGACTTAATCTAACTTTTTTTAAAAAATTAAGCCCACTCCGTAAGTAAGTAAGTAAGTAAGTAAGTAAGTAAGTAAGTAAGTAAGTAAGTACCTGGGTAAGAAAAATAATTCTGTTCTGAAGAAAGGCAGACATTTTAAACTGAATGTGTCTTAAAATGGCAAGTCATTTGAAGGCCAGGGAGCATGGCTATTCTTGGAAATAGCCCTGACAGGTTTCAACAGATGCAGCCTGAAGAATGTGGCTGGGGAGGGGAGATAAGGGAGGGGGGAAGGAGCAGCTGACCCACTGCTTTGGTAATGCTTGGGGAGGGGGATCTCAGATCCTTCTGGCATGTGAGCAACTTTGACACTTTGGACACAGATAGCTCTCTCCCTTGTGCCTGCAAAGCTGTTCTTTGGGAGGAGTTATGAGAGCAGCTATGCTCCCCCCAAGGAGTTTAATTCTTCATTTGGATGGATAAAATGTTTAATGGGGCATGTATGAAGACTTACATGTGAAATCCTTGGCAAATGCTGCATTAGAGATTATTTTGCAGGAAAAAAGGTAAAAAATTTATATTTGTTACTTTGGCACTATGCCTCCTTGCAACATGTAGGTGCTTACTTTGTACCTTGATACTATTTGCTTTTATATTTCACCAGTTATTTATTTGGTACTTGTAGAACTCCGAGATTTCCTCAAGTAAGATATTTCTTATTATTTCTCTGGAATAGGCTAGTCTGAGTATGAGAATGATTGGTCTATGACCATTCAGAGTGATTCATAGCTGAATGGAGATTTGAACCCACCCCTGGTCTAAAACTTTGCAACTTCCCTGTAGGACATCACAGGCAGGTGTTTCAGTCTCTGTCCGAATACCAAAATGAAATATGAAAAAGAGCAGATTGTAGAGTCTGTATATTTGGTTTCCTAACATTTATACTGTATACTGGACTGTCTGTTGGGGAGATGATGGCTGCTTTCCAAATGAGGTTTTTGTGCTTCTCACTATGGGGTAGAAAATTCAACTGGAAACATTGGCCCATTTAAAATAAAAATCCAATTAATATCCATCCAATGTGTGAAAACGCTATATTTTATAGCAGTTGGGAATCATGTTTATATTTAAATTATTTTTATTGTAAAGTGTTTCAAGGTATTGCTCATAATAGCAATTAGAAGTGAATGTAAATCAATCTTCTTGAAACTGAGCACCCTTCAAAAGTTTGGATCAACCCACCCCAAATTCCCATGCCAACATTTCCATTACTGAGAAATTCCAGTGTAATTTTAAAATGTTGTTCCACTGCTGCTGGCATTTGAGTTAGTTAACAAAATATTTAGGGACAATTAAACAAAAAGGAGGTAAAAATGAAAAGTTTACTATGTTCACCTGAGGGCAAAACAAGAAGTAATGGATGAAAATGTATTAAAGAGACATCCAAAATAGAACTAAGGAGAAATTTCCTGACATTGAGAACAATTATTCAATGGAACAACTTGTCTCCAGAAGTTGTGACTGCTCCATCACTGGAGGTTTTTAAGAAGAGACCAGATCTCCATTTGTTTGGAACAGTATCGGGTCTCTTACTTGAGCAGGGGGTTGAACTAGAAGGTCTCCAATGTTCCTTCTAACTCTTTCATTCTGTATTCTGCAGTTAAGTAGCCCTAAACAGTTGAAAAGTAGCTAATCATTAAAGCTGATCAAAATAAGGAATCAGATCAAACCAATGGACATTTTAGGAAACTTATAGTTTACACACTAACAGTTTATAACATAAACCTAATTTAGCTTATCAGTTGCAGAAATAACTTTGAATGTATTTTACCCCAAATATTTTATTTCAGAGAATGCAAAATTAAAAATGATATTCATCTGTTAAAACAGAGTTCTGGGAGGCATTTAAGCTGTATATTCAGCTATGTAAACTTGAATCTGTATTCCAGACAACTCAGGATTACATATGTTATATATATTTCTAATATATGTTCCCTCACACACAGAATTCATCTATTAAATACTATTCCAACTTTCTGCTTAAAACAATGGTCATATAGCAACCAAACAAAATGTTAATACATAACTAGATATGAGGGCATAGAATAGAAACATAAAAATGCCATTTGTACCAGAGCAAGACTTAATAATAGAATGACATCTACTCAGAAGATGCTTGTAATGGAATATAACACAATGGAAAATTAACTAGGTTATATTAGGACAAGTAACTTTTCTAACATGGGGAACTAATATCTCCATTACTTCAAGTAGAACGATCCATTAAACTTTAAACATAGTCATCGGGGCCTGCTAACGAAACCCATATGTTTATTAAAAAAGCAATTAACTACTTTGATCTAGTTCTTCCAACCTAAGAATAGCCCTGTTAGTCAGATCAACATCCTTTCAATCAGCTTCACTGGATGAGCCTTGATCCTAGTATTTTGAGTAATAGACAAAAAAAAAATTTTCTATGCCTTCCATGGTTTTATATATCTCAATCATATCCTTTCTCAAACCATAGCCCCCCGAGTTCTTCACCATTGGTTATGCTTTCTAGGGCCGATAGGAGTTGAAGTCCAAAGCAACTAAAATACCAACTTACCTTTCTCTCATCTGCTACAAGGCCTTTATCCAAATAACAATGTTTTAAAGGAAAATAATTTCATTCCTGTAGGCTTCAATTAAGAAAGGAGTAGAGCCATCTGTCCTTTTATATGAAAGATAAGAATAGATTTTTAATGAACAAACATCCACATTGTTGTTGTTATTAGCTTTTTATTATATCTTTTAAAAATATTTAATCAACTCAAGACAACAAACATGCCTAGTACTCCTTCTTCCTATTTTTTCAACAACAGCAGCTCTGTGAGGTAGGTTGGGAGGGTAGAGAGTAACTGACCCAGTCTCCCAACTAGCTTCCATGCCCAAGGTGGTACAAGAACTCAGTCTCCTGTTTGTAGGCCAGAACCTTCACTGTAACCAAACCGGCTCTGGTAATTTAGAATGGAGTTGTAGTTTCTTTTAGGGGGTTTTGTTTTCAAACAAATTAGGACTGTATAGGAGTCCAATTTAATCTGAAGTGAAAACTAATCCAAAAATCAAATTTGCAATTGAATAAATATTAGAAAATTAATATGAGACGTTAGTCCTTTTCGACCCTTACAGCTGAAGAGGTAATGTAAATGTGTGAAAGGCTCAGGATCAAACATCTTTGGCTTCACGGTCCTCTGACTCAACCTACCTTTGTACTGCAACTACTGTGGCAAAGGGAGGGAGCTCTGTATATGTTCCTTTTAACATATTAATTCTGTTAAATTCTGGATTTGAGGTTGGGTTATTAGTACAGTTACTTGGATTAACAGCCTAAAGGACCTTTTTATATACAAGTTAAATTGAATAAAAATCCATCTCAGCATTCAGGATTGAGATCTGGGGAGATTGAGGTGACTCCTACAAAAATGCTCTGCTTTCATCCCATCTGAAGAAGGATACAAACTAGATTTACCAAGGGATAATTAACCACTCAGGCATACCAACCAAATGCTGCAGATGTGTTAGTAATTATTCTCCTGCTCTTTTATATTTCATGTTTATAGGTTATGGTTTTGGGATCAGTTGTAGAAAGATGTTTAAATATGGGTGTACAAATTATTTTTTCTTTGTTCTGGGTTTTTCTTAGCAAGCTCTTGGCTGTGATATTGTATTGCAGTCATGGCGCCTAAGAAGAAGAATGTCAAGAAGAACAAGACGGATATCAATGAGTTAACCATCATAGTAGAAGATGGGCCACTCAGCAAGCTCAATGGATTGAATACCCTCCTAGAAGGAGGCAATGGTTTCAGTTGTGTTTCCACAGAAGTTTCTGATGCTTTCTATAGTCCCAATCTCTTGGAAGGTTTGTGTAGGATGAGGCTGGAAAATTTTCTCTGTGATTTAATAATTGGTACCAAAACCAAGTCCTTTGATGTTCACAAGGTGGTGATGGCATCATGCAGTGATTACTTCCATAACATCCTAAAGAAAGATCCATCAACTCAAAGAGTGGACCTCAATGACGTATCCCCACTGGGCCTAGCCACTGTGATTGCATACGCCTACACTGGAAAACTTACACTTTCCCTGTATACTATAGGTAGCATTATCTCCACAGCCATTTATCTTCAGATACATACCCTTGTGAAGATGTGCAGTGACTTTCTGATGCAAGAAATCAATGTGGAGAATTGTATGTATGTTGCCAACATTGCAGAGACATATGGACTGAAAACTGCTAAGGAAGCATCACAGAAATTCATTAGAGACAACTTCATTGAGTTTTCTGAATCGGATCATTTCTTAAAGCTTACTTTTGAACAGATCAATGAACTTCTTGCAGATGATGACTTGCAGTTGCCTTCTGAACTTATTGCATTCCAGATTGCAATGAGATGGCTGGAATTTGACCAAAAAAGAACTAAGTATGCTGCAGATCTTTTGAGCAACATTCGGTTTGGTACCATCTCTGCCCAGGACCTGGTGAATTATGTTCAGACTGTACCAAGAATGATGTTAGATACAGATTGCCACAGACTTCTGGTAGATGCCATGAATTACCACTTACTTCCTTACCACCAGAATACTCTACAGTCAAGAAGAACCAGGATTCGAGGAGGATTACGAGTCTTAGTTACAGTCGGGGGACGTCCAGCTTTAACAGAAAAATCCCTCAGCAGAGACATTTTATACAGAGATCCTGACAATGGATGGAAAAGACTTACAGAGATGCCTGCCAAAAGCTTCAACCAGTGTGTCACCGTGATGGATGGGTTTCTCTATGTAGCAGGTGGTGAAGACCAGAATGATGCCAGAAATCAGGCAAAGCATGCAGTCAGCAATTTTTGCAGGTAACTGATTATATATAGCAGTGGAGACATAGCATGGGCACAACAGTTCCAGAAAAAGAAGGAGAAATATATGTATATATGTGTCGGGGAGGAGAAAGGAAGAGAAAATATATATTTCCAAGAGATAGCAAATTAATTTGGTTCTGTGCTTTAAAATTACTTATCTCAACCTGGCAACTCCTAATGGATTAGATTACAATTGTCATTAGCAATAGTCAGCAAAAAGGGAGAGGAATTATAATCTGGACATGACCAAATCAGAGAAGTTATCCTGGAGTCAGATGAAAAGCCCCTTTATTTTTTCTCTCTTCTTTTCTAGAGTTACACATATTGAAATAGTTAGTGCTATTTTATGCTAAGAGGTATGATTTTGCATGTTATTTTTTCATGGGGAAGTCTGCAGATCTGCTTTATGCTTTAGGGCAAAGCAGTCTGAGATCACATGCAGCTGCCCTATCTCACTTCAGCCTTGGAAGCAAATTCCTGAATGCTACAAAACTTCCAGCTATATTGTTACATTTGATCAATTCATAATGTTTCCCAATTAATAGGAGAGTGTATTAAACACATCACATATTAACCAAAATACATTAAATTATTATATATTACTGCACAAGAGGCAATTTTTGAAAACTGAAAAAAGTTACTATTGTGATAGACATAGAAACTCCCAAGCCAGTGTCTAAAAGGCAGAGCCTTTCAGTAGGAAAGTAGAGCGATCTGGATTTGGGGTGGTGGGCATGTAGGGGGATGTTGTTACATAAGACAGGTGCAGTAATAGAGAAGACACATGTCCTGTTAGCACTGCTTACGTGTCAAGACCTAGAATATGCCCACCAGGTCAGATCTTATTGAGTAGGCAGAAATAATTAGAGACAGACAGTCTTGCAAATAACTAAGCCCTATGCTAGCAACTTGAATTGCATCCAGGAGCCTACTAGTAACCAGTGCAACTAGTGAAGTAGCAGTCTATATAGCCACACGAAGGTGGTGATGATCATGAGTAGAACTCCCAATCCAGAGTTTGTGCACAAGACAGATTTTTGCACATTGCACACTGGTTCTATTAGGTATACTGGGACCATCTCTAGAAATGAAGGTAGAAACTTTCTAGATCCAGATGATTCCAGTCACTCAGTCTTACTATGGTTTTCTGAGCCTGTTTTCCCCCATCCAGACTCTTGCAACTTCCAGGTAATGAGACAATTTCAACAATATCACTTGGATGGCAAAGATTGAGATACATCACTGGGTTTCATCAATGTGCTGATGATACCTAACTCCATGAGGACAGATATTAAGCAGGGTTAGGAAGAAAATCATGCTCTGAGGCATCTTACAAAGAAAAGTCTTAGGACTATGCTATGACAGCCCCATCCCCTGCCTCAATTAACATGAAACCAACCCTACAAGAAGGAAAACCACTGTAACCTCTGCCTCTCACTTTCAACTTGCCAAGCTAGTCATGAAGAATTTCACAATCAATGTTACCAGAGGCCATTGAGAGTTAAAACAGCACCAGGATGCTCTTATCCTGTCCTAAAATAAGTTATCAACAAACAAACAAAAATCAATGCTGTTTTGGCATTTATTTATTTATTTTATTTTTATTTTTCGAATTTATACCCCGCCCTTCTCTGAGAGGACCCAGGGCAGCGCACAGGCAATATTAAAACAATACATATATACAAAAATAAATAATTAAAAACTTATTAAACAATTACCCTGTGCTAAAATTATTTAAAACTCTCTAAATTAAAATTTATGACAATGAAATCAGCAGGTGGGAGGTTGTGTTGGGCCGGCTTGTTGAAATAAAAGCGTTTTCAGACGCTGGTGGAAAAGGCGGAGGTCCGAGGTGGTACGTAGTTCGGCGGGCAGGTCATTCCAGAGGGCAGGGCCCGCCACAGAGAAGGCCCTTCCCCTGGGCGTTGCCAGCCAGCATTGCCCGGCTGACGGCACCCGGAGAAGGCCCTCTCTGTGGGAACGGATCGGTCGGAGGGATGTATGGGGCAGGAGGCAGTCTCGTATATACCTAGGCCCCGTATATAGTCTTGTATATAGCTAGGATGATGTGCGAACAGGTGGGGGGGAGGGAGCTGGAACCAGATCTAAATGGCACTGTGGATGTTTTGGAATCTCTTCTATAGAAGAGGTTAGAACTGGTAAGAACCCACATGGAATCCTTACAACGGTAAGAGTTAACCATTGATTAAATAATGTCTACCTAATAAAATATCCCCCCTTTCACATTATTGGCTTACTCAGTTATACAACCTGTGCTAGAATTGAACTTTTTAGATTGCAAAAATCCAAATAACTGCTAGATGTCTCCAGAATTACAGATTCTTATATCTTTTTGCCGCTATCTTGCGGACATCTAAATCTTGGCATCCCAGATATACTATCCTTAAAACATGTATCACACCAAAGTCTACTATGAAAAAAAAGTGTAGACTTTAAGAACCAGTTCATATTCACTGAGAGTCAATTCTATGCTGTGAACCTTCCTAGCTGAAATCTTTGCCAAGTTCTGCATCTTTTTTAATGTCTAAAAGGGCACCTGTTTGGTTAGCAGAAAATACAATTAATTCTGTTAAATGTTATTTTACTTTATTCTGGGTTGCAGGACCACTTGGATTCAAAACAGCTTGAAAAGTAAGCAAGGGCAATGTTAATGATCGTTTTCATCAATCAAAATGTTCCTTCCTCATCAATTACAATGTGGCATCATTCATTAATCAACTAAAGCTTTATGTGATTAATTGAGCCACGAAGGTAAAGGTTGCCATTCTGATAATCATGCTTACCAAGGGAGCTCCTGGATTGCTTGCACTATAATTTTCTAAATATATGATGATTGGCCATGCTAACTAAGGCTATGCAATGAAACCCACACAGGACATTAAGCTGCCTATCAATGGCTAAAGAGTAACAAGATACCTTTAGAGCAGGGGTCTCCAACCTTTGCAACTTTAAGTCTGAAGGACTTCAGCTCCCAAACTTCTCTAGCCAGCAAAGTTGGCTGGAGAATTCTGGGAGCTAAAGTCCTTCAGACTTAAAGTTGCAAAGGTTGGAGACCCCTGCTTTAGAGACTTGAAGTTCTGGGTTGCCTTCTCATGAAGAGATGAAGATCTTTTTACTTTATACCTGTAATATAAAGTCTTCAACATTTTGTATTTTGCTAATGCAATCACGAGCATTTGCTAAACATCACAATCGTCCCACTTAAAAATAAGCCAATATGTTTGTGATGGCACCACATTTCCTGGAATTTTTTGCCAGCCTGCCCACACTGACCAGGAATTTCTAGATATGTTGTTCTCGTCCATCCAATTCTGGTAGAGGAAATACTCAAAATTATATTTATCTTCCCCAACTTGATCAAGGGTGGGTAAGGCAAGGGAGAAGACAAAAAGAGGGCAATGATGATGCAGAAGAGAGGAAAATTAGCAGGAAAATTGAGTTATCCTGCCCCAAATGTAACAATGTGGCATTGAGAGAGATGGTTACAGGCAGTGCCATCAAGAACAAAGAGGAAAAAGACATTGGGCTAGTAATGGACTCCATGCTAGGCTGCAACCCTGGAAAGCATCCAAAACCTCAACTACCAAATTTTAGCCCTGATGCCTCACCTGATTACACAATGTTTGGTAATTCCTAGCTAAACATATGGTGGACTGAAATGTTTGTGTTCGTCCTGTGACTTCTACCTGGAATAGAGCTCTTACATCCACAAGTGCAGGATGTTGCCAGATAGAGTAGAATAACACAATTTGAAGGGACCTTGGCGGTCTTCAAGTCCAGGCAGGAAACCCTATACCTGTGATGGTGAACCTATGGCACCCGTGCCACAGGTAGCACGCGGAGCCATTTCTGAGGGCATGTGAGGCGTTGCCCTGTCAGCTCCAGACAGCTGATTTTTGGGCTTGATTTGTGGCCGTATTTTGCCCTCCTGAGGCTGCCCTGTGCGTTGGGCTGTTTTTCGCCCTCTGGGGCGGGAAAAACAGCCCAAAGGGCAACTTGGAAGTCCATTCCCGAACTTCCAGTTTGCATGTTGGGCTGTTGGGCCTCTGGAGCCGTGTGTGTGTGTGTGAAAAATGGACCTACCAGGCCCACTGGAAGTTAGAAAACAGGGCATTTCCATCCTCTGGAGGGCCATGCACAGAGCAGGGAGGGGGTGCAT
>JAPKID020002244.1:0-13566 GCA_026931265.2 Tropidonophis doriae | reverse complement strand
AAACCTGTTTTTTAAACTGTAAAATTAGGGGGTCGTCTTATACGCCCGGTCGTCTTATACGCCGGAAAATACGGTACATACAATTTAAAGTACTATCACGCATATTTAAAGATTGCATTATTATTTCCCAAAACCTGAAAAAATCCAAGTGGGGAAAAAAGGGATTTAGTTTGAGTAACGAACATATTTTTTAAGTGTAGCAAAAAGCATACACTGCTTTTTCCTTTAAACTAATTATCAAACAGTCCATGCAAGAATTAAGGGTCTGGGATTATATTACAAAGAAAATGAGGCTGATAGATCTGAGATCAACCTCATGAGAATGTAGCTGGAATTAAACCACTCGTGCTTAAAAACATATTTACGGCCATTCAGTTAACTATTAATAATATATTTTTATATCAATGAACTATACCAAATTTAGGAAGACTTTAATGCTGGAATATTTCTTCAATTTACATTGTGTGATGCATTTACATGTGGTATTTACAAGGAATCATTCTTATTTGGCTGTTTCGGAGAGTGCATACGGAAAAGGAAATTGCTTGCTTCAACTCATGCTAAGTCCTGCTTTGTGGCTCTCAAAAAGCCAAGGTTTGTCAGCAAAGAATCATTCTATGATTCTAGCTTGCAAAGAGAGTTTAAAAGGATGCTACGGTAGGATAATATGTTAAGCAATATACAGTTCATTGATCATGCTACTGGAGGGATCCAAGCAAGAAAAAATACGATGTCTGCACCATAATAGAGTTCATTAAAATGCACATAAGTCGTGTGCAAACTATGAAACTCTTCAAAATACATATGCTATTTTGATAATCACAATGATGATAATAACAATCCTATTTTGTGCAATGTAGACTCCGCGTGTTTTAAGAAATAACAATAATGCAAAAAAATATACCCCAAAAAATGATTGGGGGTATAATTTCCAAATGAAATATCTATGATTATTCCTTGGCAGGTTTAGCAATCAGAAGATGGTAGAGGGAAAATGTGGTAATGTGGCTGCTTATTTTCAGAGTGACTGGGATGGATTAAAATGAAACCTGGTCAGTTTTATGATATACAAATTCTGACCATCCATTGCTCTTACTATATTGAAGTGATCAGAATTAGAAGTACCAATCAATGTAAATGGAACCATTTTAAAATACAGCTAATTGGGTACAATATATTCAGCAGGCCCTAAAATTTATCTTTCTAAATGATGTAATGACTTGCTCAGAAATGTTATGATGTTTATGATGTCACTGTAGCTTCTACCAGACTCCTAGAATCATAGCTCTGGTTTTTTTCAATAAGAGTCAAAAAATATATGGTGGTTTGTTTATGCCCACTAATATGGACACTTCAAAGGCAAAGTCTTCCTTGAAGCAGCAGTTCATTCAAATAAGCATCATATATACTGTATATTATTAAGTGTAACATTTTTATTGGGATGGCACTAAATGACAGAAATCAACCCTGTGAAATCAAGTCCTTTTAATGAACTCTAAAGAATTATATGTGCAAACTGCTATTCCTATTACCTGTGACTATCTTGAGGTAGGAAGATAATATTGTTGGCCTGCTTTTTTTTCTAAGCTAATCATTTGCAATATTATGATTGCATCTATTGTCAAATATTATAATTGCAGAGTATAATTATATTTTCAACACAAGTTCCTATTCCCCCGATATCCAGAAACAGCTCAATCATTTGAATGACTAATGGAATAAGCTGAATACGTAAGCCGTAGACAGTGGAGTATTTGTCTGGATTTTGCTTATTTGTGTATCTATTATCTATACTCTATTTATCAAAACTATAAATTGTTTGTAGAAAAAGGAGCCCTAATTCTTATGCACATTTTGGTGCTAAAATTATGCTTGTCCTTGGAAACTGCCACATGATTGTCTTGAAATAGAAATAATATATCAAATAAAATGTAAACAGAAATGACATACTTGACAAATGTGCTTTTCTGCATGCCAGTGATTGCAACCACACTGGACCATAAACCTATTCCGTGCAATCATGCAAGAAGGCATGCAGACAAGAAATACTGGAAAACGTGCACTTTTTCTCTGAGGCAACCAGATGACAGCACAGTAGAGAAAAGGCACTTACAGTTGTTCTAGAGAGGCAAGTCCTTTAAATGCTTGCCTGTCAATTGACTGGATTTCATTCTTGTACAAATAGCTGAAACAAGAAATAATCAGTAATATTAGTATACACAAACAAGTGTTACAGTAATGCGTGAAGGAATTAAGTTGAAATGTGAGGACAGTTTTTCAAATACACAATGGAAAGCAACAAAACGAGACATGTATACACAACAGAACATTTTTTTATTTGAGTGTTGGTCAGAAGCTTTAGGGTGCAAACAGAAAACTGTGCTGGACTTCAAATGTAACCAACAAGTAGCTTTCAATTCTATTTGAGAAGACAGCTTCAGAACAGGCCTGGGAATTATCTTGACATAGAACTAAGAGAACGATGATTAAAGCTTCCGTCTGTGAGATTACAGAGGTATGTACACAAATTCATAGGACTAAGGTAATTTATGTCAATCTCATGATTCTAGCATGTTCAACATGGAGAATGAATTTTCCCTGAACTAATTGTTTCTCTTCAAAACATTAATAATTTGAAAAGTTTAAATAAATACATTATCAGATATGTAGCATAACAATTCTATCAAAATAATTAATTTTTAATCTTAAAAGTTAAAGAATCACAGAACAAAAAATGTCATTGGGGAGAATTTAGGAAGTCAACCAACAAATGTAATTGTACAAGAGCCTGATTATTAATAGAGTACAACTTCACCACAGGAATGCATGAAAACCTCTGACATGATATAAAATATGATAATACAAATGAAAAATAAATTGATATCACCAGAAGCACAGTGAAAACAGTTAATGGTGGGCACAATCGCAACCCTTTTGTATTTATTAACTAGACTGATTCTTCAATCATATCAATAAATTTTTTTACAGATAACTTAATGCTAAATAAATATAGCAGCACAGTGGTTTCCAGAAATGAAATATTTGTTCGTTATCAAGTCTAGCTTCTTTATTGTTTTAAAGCATGTTGGTAATTATGCTTGGGGTGGGGTATTTTCATAGAATTGTATTTTTTTTTCCTTCCTGCTGACAGAATAGTAAACAACTGGGATAGGATTAAAATATTTTCATCTCAAAATAGTTAATTACATACTGAAGCTGTTCTGCTGTCTGAAAAACTCAATTCCAAGTTTATATAAATACATTTATCTAAAAGATTCATGAAGATGAAAAAGATTCATTTGCAGACTATAGCATTTTCCTAAATATTAGTATCATTAGGACAATGATATATAATAATGTAATAATGTAATATTAATATTCTATTTGGAAGAAAAGCAGTAGTCAATAGGAATGGCTAGAGAGGTAGGAGAAGTTCTATTCAGCTTCTGGAAAGTAAAACAGATTAAACAGAATTTTATCATAGTATATGTGTCAATCAATTGTCTAATATTGCTATCACACCTAATCCATATACTTTATGGATTTCATTTCCGTATAATGTTATTATTCATTAATCTGCAACTTGAAAAAAACTTTATTTCTCAGGTTAACAAATGAGAAATCTGAAGAAACGGGCTATAAACCAAGAAAGATTAGAAATACATTTTCTGGCATTTAAAATATTTTTGTACACTTTTGTTATTTTCAATTCAACCAATTTAATTCAAATCTGCTGGAAACCAGGTTCAGATACACTGTAGAAATAGGAGAATTTTCAGGGAAGAAAGGGAATATTTAGCAACAAGAATAAAAACATTTATATTATAGTCATATTGGATTTAAATTTTTGAAAACTTACTCCAAAAGGAAAATTCTACTACATTCAGTTAAAAAACATTATGCCATTTCTTTTATTCATGATAATTTAAATGTAATCTTGTATCTAAGATTCAGCATTTAAATAGTTAAAGATTCCAATTAACTAAACAAGTGTTGTGCAATACCTCTAACGATTCTAGGGATTTTTCCCCAGCTCTCTATAGTTTTTTAGAACATGACTTTTATGTCACATATCTTATATACAGATATGTGAAGATTGCTATCCTATCTTCCACCAATAATATCTTCTATAGACTAAATACTTCAGAGATTCTTTACTTGTTCTTCATAAACTCTCATCAGCTTGATAGCCCTCACTTTGAATGGAAGGGGATCTCCTGCTCCTGGTTGATTAGGTGATTGCAAGGTCCCCTTCAACTCTGCTATTCTGAAATGTGATGCCCAGAACTGGCTACTGCATTCTATATTAAGTGGAGTCTGAATGGAACAACTCCTTATGATCGGGGAAAAAGGCTCTTGTGTGTACTTCAAAATATCTATGGGATAGCTGCATCATGTTACTGGCTCTTATTTAACTTATGTTTTACAAGGACTTCCAGATCTCTTTCTATACCCTGACAAGCTTTGTTTCCCCCATTCTCCATTTACGTCTTCTATTTTTCCTACCCAGGTAACACAACTTAATATTTCTCCTTGTTAAATTTGATCATATTCTTTTCAGCCTAATGTTGTACATCTACATTTACATTTTCTCTCCTCTGAAGTATTAGCCACCACTCCTAGTTTTGGAACTGTATTAACTCTGCAGATTTGATGGCAGAGTTCCAAATTTGTTAAGTAATTTATAAAAGTATGGAACTGAACAGTGCCCAGACGCAGCCATACGGAACTTCACTTGATATTTCTCTCCAAAATGCTGTTGATCTATTACTATTCTATGGAAGAGATTATTGAACCAATTGTGAAATTATCTAGTCAATTTACCATTACACGACTTTTTTTGGTCAGTCAGTAATTCACTTCTTACTATATTTTCTTACAAAAATATAAACTAGGTACAGTAATAGGAGTGGATACACAAGTTGAGTTCCAAGGGCCATTTTATTCCAATTAATGTTCTACAGAAATGGACCTAAAACACCCCAATGAAGAGATGTAGCCATCTGCTTCTAAGAGATGGCACAGAAAGTATGATACACCATCATCAACTCAATCAGATGTTGAAAAGGGAAAAAAAAGTACTCATTTTGAATATACTTTGTAAATGCACATATATTCAGAACCATATCCATGATAGTACACCAAGTCATATCAGAGTAAGAGAACAGCAAACATAATTTTTTGTACATTTGTAAGAAAATAAAAGGAGAAGGAAATAATAATTGCTATATAATTCCATGTATTTTCCATAGAGTACCATACTAGATTAGTATTATACTTTCCCAGATCAGATTACCAATTTCTTCAATGGGAAAGCATGATAAACACAAGAGATTTCCATTATTCTGTTGAAAATATAGAGGAGCTAGTAAATTTCTCATTTGATCTGCTAACAAATTCACCTTTTTGCAGGTAGGCCAATAAACCGGAAGATCAGCTATCACAAAATTTCTTTAACTAATATGGAATAATTGGTTTGAAAGTAGTGGAGACTTTTGTCTGAA
Organism: Tropidonophis doriae; assembly: GCA_026931265.2. NCBI lineage: Eukaryota > Metazoa > Chordata > Lepidosauria > Squamata > Natricidae > Tropidonophis > Tropidonophis doriae. Next base: position 8,062 of record JAPKID020002244.1, on the reverse strand, counting down.
GTGAACATTTCATCTTAAGATTTAGGATATTAAGAAAATAAAAGGCTGAGATAGTAATGATTTTTTCCTAGTCCAACAGATATAAGTATTCAAGGAGAATGAAATTCAAGAAAAATGGAAGTTTCTTTAAAATGTGGAACTGCAAGCTATTCCAGTGAGAAAGTCAAATGTGATACAGGTAATAAAATCAGTGTGTTTGGTAAGCAGGTTATTAACCAGCCCATATTTAAACAAGCCACCTTTGAAAATAGATGGAAGGGTAGACAATAGACAAATGATGAGACAAATAACCAAGATTATAGGGAAAGAATTAACAGGAAAAATCCTGAAAATCTTGCTCACACCACCGTAGAAGTACTTGGGTTCTGAGAGGGTCAATCAGCAGAAATCGCACATTGGATCCCATCTTCTGTATACAGGACAGCATTCCTATTTTCCTGGGGAGAAGACTAAGGAATCTTCAAATTTGCTAAAACTCCTTCACCCAGCCATGCTTTTAATTTAACCATACTAATTCCAGGAATTCTACTTTAGTCATAAATCAAGCTTTTCTCATGCTGTAACTTCTGCTGAATACTTGGAAACCTGTGTTTACTAGTTTTTATATAACCATTGATAAGAACTTGTCTTTTTATGCAGACATTTCATTTCTGAAGAATCTACTTCCCACAGACACATTCATCCAACTAATATACTCCCAGATTTCCCAAGTTGAACATGGAGATCCAATGGGAAGTTTTATCTAATTTATTGCTTACTTCTTTCTTAACGTTCCTCATCATGCAAATAATTTTATTTACATTCAAATGTAAGATTCATTTCCTTTCATATATATCCTGGCCATGGAGCCGATATTTAATTTTCATCTTTGCAATGGTAGCATTGAAGGAGAATGAACTACACTCATACCCTAACTGAAAAATCATAAATGGAAAACTCAGAAACCTACATAGTTTGGGGTTGCTATGATAGCATGCTAACATTAATATTAATATGTACACTTAGCTATTACTTTTTACTATGATGTAAATTATGCCTTTACGATGCTTTGAAAATACTATGCTACAAATATTATTTTAAGGCCTTAAGAAATAATCCTAAATAATAATCTTTATTAATAGAAAATCCACAAAAAAAAAGTTAAGAAAAATCTATAGTAACCCTAGCCCTTTTTTGTCATCTAAAGCTCTTTGGGGCTTTCACACTGTGTAATTGGTCTTTGGAAATTCTAAAGTGCATTTGGCTTTTGTGAACATTTGGGTGAACTTCTTACTTGAAGCTAATTCACAAAACAGCATAGATGGTACTACTAAAAGTTAAGAGGTATTGCTTTGCAAACTGTCCTCAACATCCCAGTAAGTTTCAAAAGCCAAGAGACTTCTGGATGTACACAGCTCTTACACAGAAGCTTTCTCCAGTTTGGGAAATCATTTAGAAGTGCTAAGAAGAGGTTGCTATCTGTAGTACTTCTGGATACAGCAAAGACAAGAAAGAGGCTTAAAAGAAACCAAAGAATCCTTGATTAAGCAAACAATAGTCAACATGTACAGACCTAGTGCACAGCACACATTTTATATCAATGTATCTCTGAGAATATGTTTACACTTACAGATATTTTAGATTTTCAAGGTCTTCAAATGCTCCAGTTGGTATTCTTTTAATGTGATTATTGTTGAGGAGTCTAGGATAGAAAACAAAGAGGTATTTTTCCCACTGAAGAATTGTAATAATTAATAACAAAATAACAATAACAGGGTTTTCTTAAAATGATGTATTGAGAAAAAAATACTTTATTCCAAAATTTCAATCTCGACACCTCTTTTTCAGAAAGATAACTAGAGTAGGTACAACATTTAAAGTATGCGGTTACATTCAATGACAAAATTGCTACTATTGCTGTCTGAATATTATTATCATCTGATGGGAATATCAGAAAATTGAAAAGCTTGCTCACTTATTAGTAACTATTTGGTTGGACTAATTTAAATATGCTTTACTTTGGCCATTGTGGTTACTATTAATATTGCCTACTGTGGCTGAAATGTATATTGTGGTTTGGACTTCAAATAGTTGCTATCCCAACAAATCTGGAGGACACCAGAGAGGGAAAGCTGAAATAATATCTATCAATACAGTAGTCCTATATAACCACAATTGAACCCAAATTTTCTGTTGCTAAGTGAGACATCTGTTGAGTGAGTTTTGCCCCATTGTATGACCTTTCTTGCCACAGCTGTTGAGTGAATCATTGCAGTTGTTAAATCAATTAACATCATTGTTAAGTGAATCTGGTATTTCTCATTGACCTTGCTTGTCAGAAGTTTAAAAAAGATGATCACATGACACACACACACACCCAAGACACTGCAACCCTTATAAATATGAGTCAGTTGCCAAGTGCCCCAATTTTGGTCACGAGACCATAGGGATGCTGCAATGGTTGTAAGTATGAAAAATTTGCATAAGTCACTTTTTTCAGTATCATTGTAACTTCGAACAGTCACTAAATGAAAGCCTATGTGGAAACACTGCATTAAAATTTTCAAAAATTAAAAATATTCAAACTTTTTGGTCTAGGTAAAAGTGCTAAGAGATGGATAGATTATGATGGATCCCTAGCATATCTGTTGGTGGACCAGTGGCTGTCAATTCTTTTACATGATTGCAAATTAGATAAATTTATATGGAACAAAATTTACAGATGTCTAGATTTCTTATGTTCTTTCACATGCATTCCACAAAACACTGACTAAATTTAAAATCTTTAAAACTCTAGTCAAAAATCTACCGAAGAAAAACTTAATGTTGAAACAAGTATTACAAGATTTAATGAGACAAAATACAAATGGAGATACAAATAAAAATGGCTTAACAGTTTACAAAAGGGAAAAAAGGTTGTAAGAGGGATAAAACTTACAATGTGTTCAAATTTTTAAGCCTTCTAAATGCACCAGGCTGGATGTCTTTAATTCGATTGAACCGAAGATCTCTGTTAGGGAAGGGAGAAAAAAATGCCTTGATTACTGTCATATCTTTTATGGTTAACATTTCAACAAGTTGAAAATAAACATTGGGTAATAACTGTATTGCATCCTTTTCTATGGCATTTCTCTCTAATTAAAGCCAAAAGGAAGGGGGGGGGAGGGGATATGTGGAATTCCAGATCATTCTATTTTTCTTTTGTATGCCCTGTTCTGAGGATAGTCCAATGGTTTTGGTGCCAATCCACTGAAAGGGTTTCTATCATGCATATGCCATTTAACATATACATTGTTGGAGGGAAAATAAATGGAGTCTTAGGGTTTGTTTACTGCCTAATGACACCTAACTCTACATCTGTTTTCCATTTATTTATTTTTTAAAAGCAGTTTAAAGCAGTGTATGATGCCGTTATCCAACTATTTGAGAGAAACAATGCGAAGATGTCAAAAGTATTCCTGATTGACAATTGATAGATTAGACAATTAGAATCCAACCTGCCTTGGATGGGATTATACAGTTCATTGAACATCCAGGTTTCCAGGCTCTGTGTGGGTCTTTCATCTAGTCCTAAATCTGTATGGCTTGGAAAAATTTGCACAGCTAAGATTAGTAACTCAACCTTCCTGGAATTCTTGTGCTTGGGTGTGATGACACTTCATTAAATACATCATGTTGGTACTACTACTTCAGAGGTGGTATTCAGTTGGTTCTCTCCGGTTTGGGCAAACTGGTAGGGGTGGTTGCGGGAGATCCTGCCCACATGACCCAACATAATGCACGAGCACTGCACATGCACAGAAGGCAGTGCATGTGTAAGCAAAGCGAGTGTGCACACTCACATTTGCGAACCAGTAGGGAAGGTAAGTGAATACCACTGCTGTACTACTTCCACATTACTCCCAAGAAAACTACATTAATCAAGGGACACTTTATCTTTCTTAAAACTGTTCTACAAGAGGTCATGAAAAAAATGCTTTTTGAAATATTTTTTGAGATTTCAGCTCGTACCTTCCCAACGTTTTCGGCTACTAGCTTCTAGTCACAGAGTGTTGTTAATAACCTTAGCATTTCTAATAATCTTGGGACAAGCAAGCATGTTTGAAAGATCAATCCTTTCATAAGACCATTATACCCAAGTGTTAAGAGAGGTCTTTCTCTCCATCTCGCTTACAGATGAATGAGCTAGACCTGTTATGGAGAACCTATGGCACGTGTGCCACAGGTGGCACACAGAGCCATTTGTTAGGGCATGCAAGGCATTGCGCTGTCAGCTCCAGCATGCATGCGTTTGTTGGCCAGCTGACTTTGGCCTTTATTTTTGGCTGGTTTTCGCCCTCCTCAGGCTCCGGTCCATCATGCATCAAAAGCAAGGGAGGGGTCACGTGCGCATGTGCAGAGGAGGCGCATGCATAGAATTATGAGTGTGGGAACCCCCATGCACGATCCCCCTGAGCTCCGCCCACTTTTGGCACGCAATGGGGAAAAGGTTAGCCATCACTGAGCTAGACCATGAAATAATGTTTTAGTATGTTTACAGTTCTCTTCCAAGCAAGGTTAAGCTGATTCTATTCTTCCTGTTTTTGTCTGCCAGCCGGCAAAGACATACAAAGGTCTGACTTAAGCTACCTGCTTGCAGAATTACATATTTTGATTAAGAAATGAATAAATAAATATCAGATGGTGGATGCTTGTCACAGATTTTGTGACGCAAGTCATATAATTTACATATTTGTATCTAACATTATAATGTGAATACAGAAGGGCATATTTTAATGGCATGCTCTTGTCCCATTGCTTTCTGCTCTTAAAGTTTGAACCTGATTTTCTGGTACTACTTATTTTCCCTTTTCTTTGTGTTATTCTATATTTACTGATTTTAAAAAGTTTTTAAATGGATTTGTTCTTACACTTACTTATATTTATTCTTACTCCTTACCCAAGTTATTTTTATGAAAAAAATAAATTGTATTCAAATTATAGTCTACATTGTGACATAGTAGTATATACCTTGCAAAGAGTTCCATTAATGTTTTCCCACCTAAACACATAAATACATGTCAATATAGTGAACTTGGGGTTCTAAAATGTGAGTTGATATATATATGCCTCTCAATATATTTTAAAAGGAGTTATTTCACATATATCTGGCTGAAAGCAATCATCTCTTGGTGGATGGGAAACAATGTGTATTTTAGGTAAGTAGAGAAAAAAAGGGAGAAACAAAGTTAAGAATTACATTTAATTATTTACAAAATTTATATCCCCCCCGCCCCTCCATCTCACTATTGAAAGTGACTCTGGGCAGCTTACAATGGCATAAAAACATAAACATAAAAAAAATAAAAGCATTAAAATTAACCTTTAAAATAAAGGTTGAGAAACAAGATCACAGACGGTAAGCGGGTGGGTTTTTGTCTCTTAACCAACTAGCACAGCAATCCATCATCCGGGCCCCAAGTCTCTGGCACAGCCTGGTTTTAAGGACCTTCCAGAAGGCTGGAAATGACTCTTACCTCTGGTTGCAAGATGTTCCAGAGGGCAGGAGCCATGGCAGACAAAACTCTTCTCCTCAACCCCTATAACTCAATTCCTTGACTGAATGGAATGGGCCAAACCCACTGGGGCAAGACCATTCCTCAAATTACCTAGTCCAATGCCACAAAAGGCTTTCTAAATAATAACCAACACCTTGAATTGGTCCTGGAAACAAACAGCAACCAGTGCAGCTCATATAACATTGGTATTACATGCACCACCCCAGAAGGCTCCAGAAGCGTCTGCACAGCTGCACTGTATACGAGTTGTGGCTTCAAGGATAGCCCTGTGCAGAGTTCCTAACAATAATCCAAGAAGAGATGACCAAGACATGAATGACTAAGTGCAGGGCCTCATGACCTAGGAAATGGCACAACTGACACCCAACACAAAATTAAGTGAAGGCGATCCTAGATATGACTGCCACCTGCTCTTTGAGTAGGAGTTGGGAGAAACCCCATGTAGTGCAACCCTATTTAAGACCAAAGAGGATAAACTCCATGGATCCACAACCACTCCATCTTCCCACGGCTCAAGCTGAAGCTTGTTGGGGTTAGAGTTGGGGTTAGATACCCTCCCCCCACCACAAAGCCTCCAGGCACAGAGAAAAAGTAGCTACAGCAACACTTGAATCACCTGGGATGGAGATGCAGAGTTGATGATACATCATTCTGTGTTGTCATATGACCTCACTTAGTGGCTTCATGTAGATGTTAAAAAGGAGCAAAAAGAGAAAGTATCGAGCCTTGTGGTACATTACAAAGCAGCAGTCATGGGGTGGTCTTCTTGCTCCCTAAATACACTAATTGGGGCCAGCCTCAGAGAAAAGAGCCAAACCTGCACAAAACTGGCCATCCAGTCCTAAATCATACAGCTGTCCCCAACAGATACAGTGGTCAATGATATCAAAAACTACCAAGAGGTCAATAAGGGCTAAGAAGGATGGACCCCTATCCCGCTCTTCCCAGAGTTTATCTACCAACTATGTTTTTCCCCTATAGCCTAGTCTGAAACCGGACTGAAAAGGTTCCAGATAATCAGTTTCATCCTGGTCCCTCTGGTGTTGCAATGCAACCATATTTTCCATCACCCTTTTTTCACCATATATGAAATGAATGAGTATATTTAGACATTGCTTTCAGTATAAGAGTAACAATAAATATCAATAAACAAGTGTTTCTTTTGACAAGAAAAGTTGGAATGTACCAACGTATTTTCCAGATAATGGTATCTCCAAATCTTGGAAATAATCAGGAATCTTATTCCCTCCTTTCCCTCCCCCTGTACATTCTTGGTTCTTCCAATAAAGAAAATGCCTGGAGGACAAACTTATCTTCATGCGTATGTAAAGTATCAGGCATGATGCAGAATCACTTGTTTTAGTTCTTCTATTCCTGGCAGGTAAGAACAAAAGCGGTCCAGAATAATTTACTAACTTTACTCAGAGCAAATTTTAAGACAAACTGTTATAGCATTTATTACTTCAAAGTGGATTGAGTCCAGGATATTTCTTTCAAGAGTCACAGTAGCATGAAAAAAGCTTCCTTCAAAAGAAAAAAGCAAAATCTCTGTACAGAACTGAAATTAAAGAAAGGACATTAAGGGGTTTTAAAGATAAGCTGTCCAATATACTATCACATACCTATCCAATATACTATCACATTAACAAGATTTATTGAGAAAGGCTAGTTTAATCTACACTAGGGCTGTTAAACTTAGAGCCCGCGGGCCAGATGCATCGCGCACTGGCCACCCCCACTCCTGGTTTATTGAAGAGGGGGGAAGTCTCAATAAGTCAAGTGATGCCGCTGTAACGATATGAGTTTGACACCCTGATCTACACTGTACCCTGGTTACAAACACAACCTTCTCTCTTTAACCTTCTTTATTTCTCATATTAATTTCATAAAACCACAGTTACACCCAAACCCTATTTGGAAGAAAATAGTCAATGAAAACATATCTCAAAATTTATTCTTAAAAAAAAAGTTTATATTGTATTACCAGGGAAAGGAAACAACACTTTTATCTTCATTCCCAGAGGAATACCATTTCTACATCAATTTAATCTTGCACTAGAAATCTTACAGAAGGCTGGAATTTTGCAATACATTACTGTACAGCCTGTTGCTTCTCTTCCTGCTTTAAATCAAAAATAAATTGCAGCATGTGGACAAAACCCTCTAAAATTTTCTAAGCTGGGCAGAATGACCTACGACAATGGAGCAGCATACCTGGAGACCATAGCAAGGCAGAAAATTACCACATGCAGACCAAGAGTGGGCTTCAAAAATTTTAGCAAGGGATTCTCTGCCGAGTTGCTGGATGGGCGTGGGCGTGGCCATGGCCTAGTCAGCCTCCTGCACTATGGTGGGAGGTGTTTTTGCCCTCCCCAGGCTCTGGAGGCTTTCTTCAACCACTGGGAGGGCAAAAATGGGCTCCAGAGGGCCTCTGGAGGTTGGAAACAGGCCTGTTTCTGGCCTTCCTGAAGTTCTGGTAGCCACTTTATTTGTCTTCCCCAAGCCTCTGCATGTGCCCTGCATTT
>JAPKID020002243.1:0-13566 GCA_026931265.2 Tropidonophis doriae | reverse complement strand
CAGCATGCCCCCCTTTTTTTTGTTTGCAAAAAAATGAGGGTGCAGAGGGTTTGGGAGGCATGCAGAGTACAAAAACTTTTTTTAAAAAAATTTACCTCTTCAAAATCATGATGTGTCTTATACTCCAATGCATCATATAGTCCGAAAAATACAATAGTTCTTTGCATAAGAAAAACATTTTTGTATCTTCTTTTTTGTAATTTCAGTGTCACCATTTGCTATGATAGCATTTCTTTCCGTAGACAATTCTCTACATCAGCTTTCATCCATATATATTTCCATTGGATTTTCAAGAAGCTTTAGAATGGTAAATTTCAAGTATTTTATGTTTTTTATAAGATAACCCAATATCTTGCAATGTAACCACTGAAGCTATTAAATAAAAGACAAGAACTTGTACTAATTAGAAATTAGTACTTGATTCCATGAAATTGTAGAGAATGTTTTTTTTTTCTGTATGTTATGACCAATATTAGATTTAGGCATCTCTAGTTAGAGGGTTTTTGGTAGCATTGCTTGACCTCAAACATGGCACTTTTTGGCCGCTGACACTAATTCAAAAGTAAGGATATTTTTTTAGAATGACTGTGTATAGAATCGTTTAGCATTTGGTAAACATTGATACAATAACATTCCATTAACAACCAAGACTCCTTATTCTCAGCTCAGTGAATTACTGTTTTAATGAAGCATATTCAGATGCAATCCACAGCAAGCAGCCACACATAGGTGAAACCTGGCTGAATTTGGATTCTAGAAAAGGTCATCCTAATTAGTATTTGCATAGGGAAACCACTTATGATTTTAACAGCTGTTAGTGTTAGATGGGGAAATTTAAAAGCATACAGGTACCTTTCAGTTAATGAACATTTGTTCAAAAACAATTCAAAGGTGCAACAGTGCTAAGGCTTACAGCTAGGGCTCAAATTCATTGCCATCAGTCATGTGATTGCAATTTGGGTGGTTCAGCAACAAGCTCACAATTATGAGGATTGCAGCATCTTGTGGTCATTTGATTGCCATTTTTGACTTTCACTGCTGGCTTCCCACAAACAAAGTTAATGAGAAAACTGGCAGGTGATTGAAATTGGCAATCATGTGACATTGCACCTAAAAACAACAGCAGGAAGTACCAGAGTGCCATTGAAACTCAGCACAATTATGTGACATCACTCTTTACAATCACATTACTTAGCGACAAAGTTGCCAGTCCTAATTACAAAGTTGCCAGTCCTAATTACAATTGTTAACCGAGGACTGCCTGTATTGGAATAAGCCAATGTCTTATGATATTATAATTAATGTGTCCATGAAAAAAACCTCAGTGGAAATATCCTTGAAACCATCAGGAGTCAAACGAGTATGAGGGAGACTCTGTTATTTCCTATATATTTCATTTAGTCTCAAGAATGTTCTTATTTTTCCGGTAAGAATATGGAATATCATGTATTTCCACATGTTGAAGTTAGAAATTGAAACGAAAACCATAAAATGTAGTAAAATGGAAAGAGTCATAAAGTAGTATTGTTACACACACACACACACACACTCACTCACTCACTCACTCACACTCCATTGTTTGCTTTGATGCCTGGACTTGCATGGGATGCCAGTAAGTTTTAAGCAGTATTGCTTTATTGTTCTGAAAAAACAGAACAATGGGCTTGATCAGTCATGAACTGTAAAGTGTATCTTATATCTGTATGATAAAAATGAAAAAATACTTGTTTTAGGTGTGGCAAGATACAGAGCATGCTCTGTTGGATATGGTGGTAGTGTCTGCAGTGCAGCTGCTGGTGTTCACCACTGATCTCTGGTGGAACAAAAGCATTGATACAGGAATTAGACTCCTGCTGGTAAAACAACTTTATTTATCATATTTTACTTATGTAGGTTGAATCCCAATTTGAGAAACAAACTGATAGGTGATGGGGAACTATGCTTACTGGATAAAAAAAAGGTGTATTAAAAAAAATACAACAGTAGAATGCAGTCCATTAATACAACTTGCCTCCAGAAGTTGTGGGTGCTCCAACACTGGAGGCCTTTAATAAGAGATTGGAAAATTATTTGTCTGAAATGGTACAGGTAGTTCTCAACTTATGTCTACAATTGATCGCAAAATTTATGTTGTAAGTGAGAAATTTGCTAAATGAGCTTTGCCTTGTTTTACAATTTTTCTTGTCACATTTCTTCAGTGAATCACTGCAGTGGTTAAATTAGTAATATGGTTGTTAAGTGAATCTGGTTTCCCCCATTGACTTTGCTTGTCAGAAAGTTGCAAAAGGGGATCACATGACTTATGACTGCAAATATCATAAATATGAGTCAATTGCCAAGCATTCAAATGTAAATCACATAAACTGCAACGATCATAAGTGTGAAAAATGGTCAAAAGTCACTATTTTCAGTGCCATTGTAACTTTGAACGGTCACTAAATGAACTATTGTAAGTCGAGGACTACTTGTATAGGGTTTCCTTGCTTGAGCAGGGGGATGGACCAAAAAACCTCCGAGGTCCCTTCCAACTCTATTATTCTAATTATTGTATTAGCAAATATAGATTTTATTGTCTAAATAGATGATTTTCATCTAGAATCAAAAATAATTTGCAGTCTTCTCTGGAACAGACTTTGACAGCATACTTCAGATTCATGTAGGTGTGCATAACTGATACAGTTTTGTTCAAATTTTAGAGTCAGACTATTCAAATTTTAAGACTTCCACTTTGAATTAAACTCTGATATATTGGCAAGCAGGACATCTGGCAAACAGTGTATCCCGATTTGCCTACTTCAGTCAATCTGGGGAAAGCCTTCTGATTTTTCAAAAGTGGCTTCACATCATTCTCTATTGGCAAAGTTAATTTCCACTTTCTACCCTCCCTTCAAAATCAATTCAGATTCTTCAATTGAAGTTCAGAAAATTTGAGCTTCCTTCACTAATAAAAGTTCAGGGTCTTTCATGAATACTCCAAATGCTTTAGAAAAATGAAATCCCATGAAGAAGCATATACATGAAGGAAATACATTATTGCTATTTCTCTCTTTATTAGGTTGGAATTATTCGGAGCCGGCTGTTTCAATTTGTTTCAAAATTGCAATTTGCCATTACTGTTCTCTTGACATCGTGGACAGAAAAAAAACAGCGCCGGAAATCCACAGCTACTCTGATTACACTGAACATTGCTTTCTTTCCAATTGTATTGGCCATCATAGTGCTCTCTTCATTGCTTTCTTCTCCCTTGCTACCACTTTTTAGTCTCCCAATATTTTTGATAGGCTTTCCAAGACCAGTCCGAAGCTGGCCAGGACCTGTGGGCATGATGGCCTGCGTAGGTCCTGATGCTGTATATTATCAACAGATGATTCCAAGTTTAAGGACTGCATTGCAATCAGCATTCTCAACAGGCAGGTTAGGTAAGTTAAAAACGTGGCTCACAAGACCAGCTGATTAAGTATCCATGAACTTGCCCTCAACTGCAAAGGAATCTGCTGCAGATTTCTAGAGTCCAGGAAGACTGATTTACAGGCTCTTGTATGATAATCTCATAGTTGTAGAAAATTATTTGCTGCTATAATAATCTGAGTGAAATTTCAGTATCATAGAAATGAAAATAGAATTTCTTCATATGCTACCAAACTGATGCTTTAGTTTGCTTATAGATATATCACATCTATGAGTTTAAGATAGCCTGCATGTATTCCCTCATGCAATTTAATCCCTACAACAAAATTCTAAAGGTAATTTGACTGAATGATAGCAATTAGCCCAGAATTTAATCAATGTGGTTGAATGTAGGTGATGGTTTTAATTCTGTAATGACCGGGAGAACAAAAAGAGAGATGTTTGAAATTTCCACAACTAACCAGAGAAATAAAAGCAGGAGCCTGATCATTAGGGCTATGTTTTAAAATATTTTTTAGAATCCTCTGGTCTTTAATGGGATCGTTGTCTAGGTATTCTTAGCAGGGTATCATATTATATTTTCATGCAGAGCATGCTTTTATCTATTTAGACAGCAGTGTAGATTTAAGATTTTTGTCTATAAAAATGGTAGCAAGAGAATGCACTTCGTTTTGCTCAGCAGTCCTGAAAAGGCTATTTAATTTTAATGACATAAAGGCAGGTTTCTTGAATTCATTTTTAGGCTATTCTGAAACTCAAGATTTTCAGCTGTGATAGTTTGGGTGTGACTGGAAATTTTCTAATTACTGATATACCCCTAATCTCAGCCATTCATTCCAGCAAAAATGCCTGAAAATGATGTCATTATCAAAATGTCACTAATTCTTTTGTTAATGAGATATTTCAGGAATAGTGTTTTTATCATTATAAGGTTCTATTTGTGTTATAAAACCACCATAAAATATATGAAAAAATGCAAGCTCTGCTAATAGCCATGTATCTAGAATTCATATCTATAATAAGCTTCACATAATGATTTTAAACTTAACCCATAATGCAGTCTGGTTTGTTTATATACCAGTTTTCCAACATGTTCTTACATGATATGATCATTTTTTATTAAGATATGGACAATATATATCAAAATATCCTTGAGTAAAAACAAATCCTTATTTGGGGATTCTTGTTTCCAAAGGTTTCTGTTCACCTGGATCCCACTACCTGTGCCGATTTCAAGACAGATTAATATGGGTCCTTGTTTTAGAAAGAGGCTATACTTACTGTTGTCTCAATATCAAGGTAAGTAGCATTAAAAGCATGCATTGTTTTGCTGTAGTTCCTTTACATATTAGTAGAAATCACCATACTTCTTCAATGTACTACATATATATGAACTAGTTTTCCAAAAAAAAACTGAGAAGAGTTGAAAATAAAAGCTTACTTGATTCACTTAAATCAATTTAATTTTCTATTAAAAACAACAGCCATTTTCGCTAGCTTCCATTTAAGAGGTTGTTGTATTTTCTGATTACATATACAATACCCTGTTATTCTCCCAAATTCCATGTTTAGAAACTAGCCAAAATGGTGCCACCTTTGAGCTAGAGAAACAAAAAGGTATATCAAAACATACTCAACCAAATACAGATGGGGTGGTAGGAGCGAGTATCCAGGAAGGCAGGAGTGTCAAACTGGTGACCCACAGACCAGATGCGTCACAAGCAGGCCAGGCCAACCCCAGTTCTGCAAAGGGAAAAAACATTGCGATACGTCATGTGATGGCAATGTGACATGGTGCGTTTGACACCCATGCAGTAAGAGCTTAGATACAGGGATGTTCTGTGTTATGTAAAATGAAAGAATCAGATATGGGGCTAATTATAAAATGTCATTGTTTGTATTTTAGCATTTTTAATTCCATTTGTCTAGTGAAAATGTCACAGATACAATTAATCAAATATCCCAGATAATAAGAGCAAGAATGTTATCTAACATTAATGATTCTCATATTTGTCCCATATAAGTTGTTACTGAGCTATTTTGTAAAGTTGTACACATTCTGAAAAAGATTCAGTATCAATTAAACATCACTATCTTTAATAAGCAAATTCCTTAGAATAGCAGAACCTTTTTGCAAGTTTAAGCCAAATCCTAAAAAGGTTGGACGATTTTAATGAATAACACAGAAAAACTTTTTGTAGAAGGCTGGAATGTTTTTTTGAATCATTTTTAAATTATGCATCACCTTAGAAAGAAATAGAAAAGGGGCATAATGTTTTAGTATGGCTTATATTATGTCAAACTTGCAGACGGATGCATCACACGGTGGCCACACCCACGTCTGGTTTATCCGGAAAGTCCCGATACATCACGTGATGCCAGCATGGCAACACGAGTTTGACACTCCTAGTTTATATGGTTTGCATTGATGATCTTTTCTCCTCCCTCTTCTTCCACATAGTTTTTATTCTTCTAATTCCAGATTGTTTTGAAATCCAAATCAAGAAATATTGTAAATAGTATTATCCTCAACATTATGATTTGGTATGGGTCAGTAAATTGGTATGCATTCAACCTATATCTGAAGCATTATGCTTCTAGGTGTCTATAAAAGTATTTTAAACACCTTGGGTGTTTGTTTGTTTTCTTTTAATTCAGGGTTTAGAATTGCAGGAAACCTCCTGTCATACTGCTGAAGCTCACAGAGTTGATGACATTTTTGCAATGGCCTTTGAACCTCAGGAACATAATAAAATGTTCTCCCTCAACCCTCATTTTGGAAATATTTTAACACCTTGTGCTGCTCTTCCTGTAAAGCTCTACTCAGATGCCAGGAATACCTTATCTGGAATAATTGATTCCCCTGAAAATCGGAAGCAGTTCAAAGAAGACTTCATAAAAGTACTCTTATGGATGTTAATCCAGTACTGCTATAAGAAGTCAAAAACATCTAGACCTCCTGAAAAAATGTCTAAACCTCAACAGGAGTACTCTTTAGCAGGACCATCTGAAGTTTTGAATAAGGCAATAGAAAGATCAAATTCATGGAAAGATGAAGATGGACTCAGTATGGAATCTACAGACGACTGGACTGATGATAGCAATCTCTTCGATGATGAACCTAGCAAAAAAACATTAAAAACAAATGTCACAGTACCACAAGATGGTTCACCAAGATCTTTCTATTCTCTTCCAGGCTCAGTAGAAATACACACCACAGATGATGAAGTACTTGAAGTAGCCAGTGTGAATAAACTCTATAAAACTGTTGTCCTTGGTCTTCCTGTCATAGATGCTGGAAAACATTGGGGAAATATGAATCCATCCCCTATTAAATTCAGTAACTTCTATTCTGAGTTGTTAAGCATTCCTGAAGAATGGAGAACTGCACCATTATCGGCTGCCAAATTCCATCAGATGAAGCAGAAGTTTCCAGTAGAGTGGTATCACTTTTTACTTGGCCAGCTAGACCTATTTCATTTGAAAGAAAATCCTTCAGATTTACTCAAAGATCTTTTTAAAGACGCTGCTTTGAAGGATTTGTATGTCCAGAGTGCCTTATCCTGTTACATTGCAATGTTTGGATTAGATGATACTATTGTTTCTCCTGGTCATATTTTCAGAGCCTACAGTGGAAGCCTTCCATGGTCAGTCTGTTTGGAATGGTTAATAGGAAAACAAGAGCTATATCAATTAACACTAAAAACATTCAGGTAATTAATTTTTTTGCCATGTACATGTATACATCTGAACTAGACTGTGTTGTTTCTGTTTGTCATATAATATATGGGGGTATGGGGGTATATGCATCATTGTTTTATTTATTTATTTTGTCATGTTTATGTAGTGTATATTGGAGGTGGTGACTCTTTGAGAGCTGTATGCAGTGAAATTCCATTTTATTGTATGCCGATTAGTGTACATTTAAAATGAAAATAAAGTTATTCTAAGATATGAATAATATTCTGGATACGGCTATTCTGGATACGAATATTATTCTCTTTAGATATGAATAATATTCTTGCTATAAAACAATATGTGTCTTATATATATAGTCATATAAAAGCAACACAAATCTAATTTGTATTAATGTATTAATGGACACAACTATGTAATTTAGTTTCTCACTCCCAGTATTCTTGGAGATCCCTCATTCACATGCTAGTCAAGATCATTCTCATCCCTGGTAAGCACCTAAGCCTAGGCAAGGCCAACTAGATCATGCCAGCTGAAGAAACATATTCTACACATGATCTGGGAGCGAAGTGTTTCTGAATCATGGTCTATGAGTTAGCTGTACCTTTTAGTTTGTCAGAGGCCAAAGGAGTAAAGATGAGAAGGCACATCCCAAAAAGTGTCCATGTAAATAGAGCATTTCTATGCTAATAAAGCCTCCCAGGCAAGATTTTGATTTTGAAGGATATATTTTATAATACAGAAGCCTTGTGAAATAGATGGAGTAGTATTTCAAGTATATCTTCTTTGTAAAAGCCCTACAGGCAAAATAGAAAGGGGCATTCTGAAAATGGTATTGTTCATTAAGTCAAAAAACATAAACTGTCAAAGGCTTCAAAAACCTTAGAATAGAAGAGAGAGCAGTATCACATACTACAAATAGTACTGAATTCTTTAAATCACTATTATAAGGGATCCATTTTTATAATAGTGCAGCGGAAGAGCTATTGCTTTGTAATGAAATTTCACTAATGTGTTCCTGAAATTCTCAGTGACAAAGCTTTCTTATATTCTTGTGGCAAGAAAATAAATGTGTTGCATAGGAGTCAAGACGTTCCTTATGCACACCCACAGCTAGTAGGCAGATCATTGTGTGCAGACATATATCCCTCCTGACAACATTAACATTGTTCCAGTGTTCACGGAAGGAGGAATTGTTGAGATGTCTTTTCAGTGTGAGATTGCTAGAAAATCATTCAGGTTCAAAGCAATTTTAAATTTTGCTTTGATGTGTTTAGCAAATAAGATGCCATGCCCAACCAGATGAATACGTGCTGTCTGATAAATGCTTAATGAAAAAGTAGAGCTAAGTCAACATATTAGAAGGAAGTTAACAATCTGATTCACATATTGCACTAAGTTCTGGCAATCAGCTAAGCCATAATTAGTGAGCTTCCATATCATGCTAATCCATGTGTTATAAATTTACAAACCTCTATACCTTCAATTTGCTAAAGGCAAATCAACAAATCTGTATCTTAGTCTGAAATTATTAACATATGAAACTACTGGCCAAATGAAGACAAAAATGTTTCATCATAAGACTAAAAAATTGAGGTTATGATCTTAATATTGATAAATTGCATTTGAATTAACTGAGTAATAGGTTGGAGGCTCTATGTATGACTGCCTTCCTAATGCTTGCAATGTATGCTTCAAAACATATACTGGTATGATGGAGATATTATGTCAGTTTGGTAAGTCATCTGTCAAGTTGATAGCTAAACCTAGTACTGTAGGCCTGCCAACCATTTATATATTGTTACAGAGGCTATTCTCCAGATATATCTCTGGAATTATTCTCATGTTTTTCCTTATATATCTCTTTGTGTTGTGTGTTTATCAGATATACAGTGAAGTTTATGGTTGATAAAGCAAGCCTGGGTCCAGTTGAAGACTTTCAAGATCTGCTAAGCTATCTTGAAGAATATGAAAATGACTGGTATATTGGGTTGGTGTCTGAAAAGGAATGGCCACAAGCTGTTTTACAAGAAACGCCATATCTTTTTTCTTTGGGGCATGACCCAAATATGGTAAGAGATTCCTGACTTTTAGTGGATTTTTTCACTAATATGCCAATTATTCCATTCTTGAATTTAATGGCAATACTTACATATGTTTTCTGTTGTTGTTTGTCAAGTAACCTAGCCCTCGTATTAGTGTAGCACAAATAAGTCCTCAGGGATGGGTGGCACAATTTATTCATTAATATTTTAATTATGGATTTAGATGGCAAAGCTAAATATCAATGAAGGACTTGTTTCTGCAAAAGCCTGCAGATAATTAGTTTATTAATATCAGTTCCTTAACAAAACAGCTTAAAACCTGTTTCATTAAAAGATCTACCTAGTAATTAAGATATTCAGAGCTGATTGACATTCCTTCCTGTGGAACCCTGTTAGAGAAAAGCTGTACTTTTGTGCAAACTGCACTGTTCCAAACTTCAGAATTTTCCTTGGCCATTGATATCCACTTACTTTGATTTCAGAAAATATGTTAAGTTATGTTTTAGATGTCTTTTTAGGCTTTAAGGTTTTGTTGTGTGAATATTGTTCAGTTAATTCCTGTACTTGATCTTTTAAAATAGAGATGCACAATTTTTTTTTCTTGGATAAGGACTTTATATTTTGGAGGGCTGCATTTTTTTAAAGTGGGATCACAACATACAGGTAGTTCTTTAAAGACAGTTCAGACTGAAATTTCCATCACTAAGCAAAGTAGCCATAAAGGAATTCACCCGATTTTATTACCATTTTGCCCCCAAAGTTATGAAGTGATTCACACAACTCACTTTGTTTGTCCCTGGGGAAGGTTGCAAATGATCTGCAATCTCAGGATGCTGCAGCCATCGTAAATACATACCAGTTGTCAAATGTCTTGAATTTTGATTATATGACCATAGAGACGCTGCGATGGTTGTACGTTTGAGGCCTTATCATCAGTCACTTTTTTCAGCATCATTGTAACTTCGAACAATTAAATGAATAGTTGTAAATGGAGGACTAACTGTACTAAAATGGATTATAGATGTGTAATCTGACCAAGTTCTAGCCATGTTTTAACATTACCCCCTCTATTATAATTAAATTTACAAATTGATAACCATTTTTAGAGACCTGTAGCGGCCTCCATTTCTGTGTGTGGCCTGGAGCTTCAAAGTGATCATATCTGTGATAAAAGCACTGTAGCAATAATTTGAGAGCAAAGAATAAAATGACTGACATAGATGGAAGGTACATGACCAAAAAAAACCAAACTTCAAATAACGAAAACCTACAGAGGCTCACCAGCTTCTCTACTGAAGAACTGGACTGCCACATTTGTTAAGTGAATCACTGCTTTTGTTAAATTAATAACACAGTTGTTAAGTGAATCTGGTTGCTTGTCAGGTCATGATCATATGACCTGGGACATAGCAACAGTCATAAATATGAACCAAGCATGTTCATTTTTATCACATGATCATGGGGATGCTGCAAAGATTATATCTGAAAAATGGTCAGAAGTCACTTTGTTCAGTGCTGTTGTAAGTTTGAATGGTCACTAAGCAAGGATTGTAAGTCAAAGACTGCCTATACCAGAGGCACCGTGACCTAAAAAACACACGTCAAAGGTGTCACTAGATAAGTTTTTTAATAAAAGCACCAACTGTCTGCTGAATTGTACTGCATGGAATTCAGGGTCTTCTTCCATTAACCCTTACATTAAAAGGAATGCAACTTTAATTGGTTATGTTTCCTGTGGATCTAGACCAGTAGTTCTCAAGCTTTTTTTGGCCATGCCCTACCTAAGCATCTCTAAAATCCCAATACCCCTCCTGTGATATATAATTCTTACTTTACTCAAAAAGTGAGCTCTACCCATGCGGAGGAAGCCTAAAAGGCCATTAACTTGGTTTAAACAAGGTTCAAATTGCCCCCATTAAAAATCAATGTGGGGCATGGGTTCCACATTGGGAACCACTGATCTAGACCAATCATATCTTGATCCAGCAGTTTTCACAATATCCATGGCCCGGATTTTTCTTATTGAAGAAAAATAAAATCTGATTTCTCTGCAGTGTTCTAAGACAAGGCAACTTTTTGTACTTACCTTTATTTCCCAGGGAGTTTATACTGGCAGAATACTCACGCTTCAGGAATTTCGAGTACAAGTGGGAAAACTGAATGAGGAAGCTGTCAGAGGACAGTGGGGGAACCTCTCTTGGGAGCTGCTGTATGCCACAAATGATGATGAGGAACGCTATAGCATCCAAGCACACCCTGTACTCCTAAGGAACCTGACCATACAAGCAGCGGATCCTCCCCTTGGCTATCCTGTTTATTCCTCCGAACCTCTTCATCTGACTTTCTTGTAGTTCCCAGAATGAAGTCACTTCATTCCTTCACTGAAAATTGGGTGGAATGGGGGCACTTCTTTGGAGAGGGATTTTAAGCACATGCCTTTCAGTATCAGGTGACAATGAGAGAAGAATGCAGGCAATAAGATAATTATGCATTTTAATGTTATATATTGTATACATTTTTATATAAAATCCCCCAAATCATTACCAATACTGTATTGACAAGTACCTTCCATAGGGGCATAGGTTTATATACCTGAAACCATAGATAAGTATTTTACTGTAAGACGGAGTCTACATTTATGATTGTTATAGCATAAGTTTATTTATGTGTATTATGAAAGGGATACTTGAAAAATATTTAATGTCTGTTCAATTTTGAAAAAGAAACATTGGTTAAGAATTACAAATTGAATATTACGGGAAAGAAATATCCTGGTTCAATAAGATGCATCATTGGGCAACCACAACACAGACTCTTGTAACCATGCTCCTACTTTCAAACAAATCCTACCTATTTACTAATGAGGAAAAAAAAATGGAGGTCAACAGAAAAAATTGTGAGGATACACAAAAAAGCAGAAAGCCAAGTCACAATGGGAAACAAATATACTACCTGACAGATCAGCCATGAGGTTTGGGGTTGTGAGGGCCTGAGCAAGCTGATGTACCATCATAAGGCTATATTGCTTGTAGGAGAGGTATTGTAAAATCTGTATTTAGTGTCTTGTCACAGTGACAAAGCATTCTGTTCATCTGCAGTTGGTAGAACTAAATCATACAGTGTAATTCCAAGAATCAACACTTGGCTTTTTAGTACTTCATTGTTGAGTTGGAAATAGATAGAAGTTTTAATTCTCCCAAGATACGAAGCTATCTTATGAAAAATCGAAATGGAGCATGTTTTTGAGAGACTTACTAAACTATTTTTAAAAGTATGGTTGAGCTCATATATTATAAAAAGCTATTTACTGAGAGAGCAGAATCATCATAACGGTTGACCCAGAATGTGGCTGGATTTTGTTTGTGTCCCTTTGCCATCCATTTTCCTATTTCCAGTCCCTCTCTTGACTGGCGCCAAAAATGTTGCTGTTTTTGCATTTTGAAAGAGAGGGGTTTAATTGGCTAAAATAAGCACTTTAAGCAGTACAGAGGCTTAAGGCATCCCTGGAACTTCTGAAAATGTATCCTGGCCAATTCACTTTAGGAGTACAGTCCCTGGCATACTAGGAAAAGTTTGTGTGGATGTGAAGCCAATGAAAGTTGCACATTCCTACAGTAGGTCATAAGTAAACCTTGTTATAGGCTAGTGTTATATAAATCCAGCCAATATTTGAGGAGATGGGTTGGGAGAAAGACAGATTTGAATCATCATCTTGATATAGACGTTGAAAAGCCAACAAGTGAATGAACTTTCTTTGGGTAGCCATCTCATGCTGCAAAGCTAGAAGTTTTATATAGGTACGTTCGTCTTGTTGCACATTTTTGCATCATTTTTTGCAAAAGAAAACCATAAATTTTCAAGCAGAGGTTCCTCTCTTTTCCTTATGCTGGTTCATGTTCAAAGGAATGCTCAGCTGCTCCTTTTCCTTATGAAGACTTTTTATAATAAGAAACATCAGCATCCTGTAAGAAACAATACAGCTACTTAGGCAAGGCCAGTCAAATAAAGTAAGCAAGACCCTTGGAATGCTTCAATCCCATGCATGTAACATGTATGCAGAAGTCAGAAAAAACAAAAAAATAAGTTATTAACATACAATTCCCACTCAGCTATTCACTTTAAAACAATATAAAACTGTGATAACATATAATCCATACGAAACTAGTGAGGTTTAGCTAATCCAATACTCTACCTAGGACTACATTTTTTAACATTTAATATGGAATCTTGAATCTGAAGCATTTCATTAAATAAAACATTTGTTTCTGGAATTAAAGCATGCTAAAAATGCTGTAGTACAGTGGTGGGCAAACTCATTAGTCAACAGAGCCAAATATCAACAATACTACGATTGAAATTTCTTTTGAGAGCCGGAAGGTGTGGCCTGTTTTGTGGGAGTGGCTCAGCAGTCATGTGA
>JAPKID020002240.1:0-13574 GCA_026931265.2 Tropidonophis doriae | reverse complement strand
CTTACTGTTGTTGTTACTGGGATTTGAACCGGCACCCTTCAGCATACAGGCTTATCTTTCCTATGCTTCGAGCTACCTGGCTATATATATATATATATTCATGCTTTTCCATGCTGTAGAGATAGTTCTCAACTTACCACCACAATTGAGCCCAAATTTTTTTTGGCTAAGCAGGAGAGTTATTAAAATAGTTTTGTACCATTTTATAACGTCTCTTGCCACAGTTGTTAAGTGAACCACTGCAGCTGTTAAGTTAGTAATGCAGTTAGTAAATGAATTTGGCTTTCTCATTTGACTTTGTCATTATGTCACAAAAGGCAATCATGTGAATCACTGTGAATGTCATAAAAAGATGTAGCCAAATGACCAAATTTTGATCACATGAATATGGAAATGCTACAACAGTCTTAAGTGTGAAAAAGATCATAAGTCACTTTTTTCAGTGCTGTTGTAACTTTAATGGTCACTATATGAATGATTGTACGTTGAGAACATCTAGCATGTGGCCTAAAAAAGCCAGTTTTAAGACTCCATCTACAGCAATTTCATCACAGTCTTACTACGCTAAACTTCAGACAAATTCACACACTGCTTTATCCTAGATAGAAAAAGAAAACAAAATGGAAAGGTGTCACTTCTCAACAAAATAAAACCAAACTGTCTTCAAAATATAAATCAGTAATACATTAGCTGCAAACAGAGAGTATTGTGCTTCAATATCTGTAGGTCATGATTGAATTGGAAGGGTACTTGGTGCTCTCTTAGCTTGACTGTTTTCATGCCATCTGTAACAAAACAACCAAGCTCAGAGAGCACCAAGGACCCCACAATATTGTGCTTATTTGTTGCTGCAGTCATATCTATGAACTGCTTTGTTGGAACAAGCCAAGTGTTCATTGGGATATTTCTGGGAGATTATATCCCTCTCCAGCACCTGTTACTCAAGTGACATATTGTCATGTATTTAAAGATTCAGCCACCATTTCCCAGCATTAAGCTATTACACTGCCTTAGTGTAGGTCAGCCTATTGGTCCAACAAGATTAATGTGATCCACTCTTTCTGGACAATCCTGTTTTGGATTCCAGTCATAGGGCATTCCCAGTTCTGCTGACATGTCATTTAACTGATAAGCTCAGGGATTCAATTTATGACTCCCAGCAAGCAAAGCATATGCTGTACCATTGCACTACAGGTGGACTAGAGAGCCATTGGTCACATTCTCCATCTGTGTCCTTCTACAGCAAACTGCACGGTCTACCCATGGTGGCACTATTCCTTGTAGAATCTACAGTGGTAGCCTCAAAGGCTTTGCCTTTCTAGTTTGCAAGATACCACAGCAGATATTTTTCCAGATTAAAGGACTCAAAGCCTTGATGCCACCTATCTCCATAAACCGCAAGGGTCGAATCAAGCAGCAAAAAAGGCCCAGATGGTCTAGACAGTATGAGGCGGCATGGAGGTTTCTGAAGTGGGATCTCCTTTCCAGGCCGTAACCGAGTTTTCCCCGGTAGCTTCTCCCTTCCAGGTTACCAGACGGCTTTCCGCCTGGCTCGGATCTCCTGTCTTCCAACCACTGATGGTGCTCTCAGCAGTCGGCTCCCCTGCTTTCCAAGCCACAGGAGCAGGAATGATGCTTGCCTCGGCAGCAGGAGCAGCCGCGGTGGCAACATTTGGTTTCTCCTTCCAGTCAGCTGGGGAGGAGGATGTGACAAGAGCCCCTGGGGCATCTGATGGGCCCCCTTTCCAGGCAGTGTGGGTGGTCATGTGACGCTCCAGCAGAGTACGGTGAGAGAAGTATTTGTTGCAGATGCAGCACTGGAAGCGTTCAGGGCGGTGGGTGCGCATGTGCACGTTGAGGGAGCTCTTCTGGGTGAAGCGCTTGCAGCAGATGGAGCACTGGAAGGCACGCACGCCAGTGTGGGTCACCATGTGCTTGAGCAGATAGTCCCGCAGTGAGAAGGAACGCCAGCAAATGCTGCACTGGTGGGGCTTCTCACCTAGAAAGGGAACAGCACAGAAGGCCAGATAAGGGCCAAATTTTCATTTCTTAACAAAAAAAAGATGCTCTCCAATGGGGGGAGGGGACTGTAATGATCCCAACTGTAATGATCCCAAAGCATCCCCAGATTATGGAGGATGGCCTGTTTTGTTTGGTTTATCACATCTTTTTTTTTAACTTAATCCCAGTGCAAAAGAAACACCAAAAAGACATATTTGTTCTTTGTAAGAATTTCACCGAAATTGCTGCATTACTCTTTGCAGTTCTTGGGAACTCAGAGAAACAAAGGTTCTCTTCATAGCTATAAAGAGCTGCTTTGTCTGTTTTGCAATGCAGAGATCCTTTCACTGAATAGAGTAACAAAGCAGGCACTGTAGTTATCTCTAAGACAATGACCCACAACACATACTGTACAGTATACAGATTGTTCCTGTACCTATCATAATTCTGGAAGGCCCAGAATCTTGAATGCTGAGTGAAGTAGTTCTTAAGTGAGATGCCACATGACCACTTTGGTCAATGACTGCAATCCTGACTCTCCCAGTTGTGGTCACTAAACAGCCATGTGTGTTTTAAGTGAGTGCTAAGAAGAGGGCTAGGGTCTCCTGGTCACTACGGGCTGGGAAGAGGATTTGGGCCTCCCACCTCAGCTGGGAGGCTTGGGTACTCTCCTTGTCCTACGGGGAGAACAATCACAAGAATGATGGCATTTGCAAGTGTTTTTGCCATATTTGAGGTCCATTTTTCTAGCATGTCAGAGAATTTATCCTCCCTCTAAGAGGGAGAAAATATACCCAGACATAAAATCCTTTGGTGCACTAGGGGAACAGATCCCTGTAAAACGACATGATGTTTTATAATGGCTAAAAATGTTTTCCCATTCTAAGGTTGTTGTGACTGCAAAATTAAACAATTGGTCATCACATTGACCAATTGCCGTATTGCCGTCAGGTAACTTGGCTATTAAATAGGTACTAAATAGACAAATTTTCTTGGCAAATGGTTACCATTGCTTGCTTCCTAGGGCTGAGAGATTGGTTCAGGGACACCCATGCCTAATAGGTTTCCTCATTCTTCACCTATTAGATCAAATGGGCCCTCTAATTATTATAATTATCTGGATTAAAGACAAAAAAGAGTCTTCAGAGAATTCTGGGAAATAATTTTCATTCCTGTTGGCAACTCAAAGCAGCTATGTCCCAGTGACTGTAATGCTGTATTCGCAGCATCCTGTCATAAGATTCATTTGCATTCTAAGACCTGGCTTATATAAACATGATTGTTTGAACCAGCTATAGTGGCTTATTTTAAAATCAAACAAACTCCATCAACAGTAGTCACCAAAGGTTTGCCTAAAGTTAGTTAAAAATTAAATTAAATTACTACATTTAGCTGAAGAGGTGGAAAGGAGAAAATCAATTTAGGAAAGGGTTTTTAGCCAAATATTGTGTTTTATTTGGGACATACTGACTTTTTGTTTTAACTGTACCCATTTACCTTTTGCCCCATCCCTAGGTGGTTTGCTAATATGTTCCACAAAACCAGGTTTGATGCCTCTCAATTTATGGAATTTCTACAAAAAACAACTAATATCGTTCGTTTGGTTTCCCTGAGACCCAAGCATTTCAATCCCCAGTACTAGTTTTCCAGCAGGATGTCAGTGGAGGATGAAAATTCAAAGCACTGATAGGAAAAGACATTGCAGCAATTGCAAGAAACCAGATTTTTCTCACCCTGAAGCTTCTTGCATTTCCTCCTTTCACTCAACCTTTTTCCTTAAAACGTTGATTATCAAAACAGCCAATCCTACTGTCTTTCCATGATCATTTGTACTTCAATAGTAAGAAAAGATTTGAGTGAGATGTGACTTGGCCAATTTTAGTTTCTAATTTTTCCCCCCTAACTTTCATCCACCTGCACATTATTATAGGCAGTCCTCGACGAACGACCATAATTGAACTCAAATTTTCCACTGCTAAGCAATATAGTTAAGTGAGTTTTGAACAATTGTTAAGTGAATACTATAGCTGTTAAGTGAGTAACAGGGTCATTAAGTGAATCTAGCTTTTTCCATTGACTTTTGTTGGCAGGTCGTAGAAGGTCACATGGCCCCTGGACATCGCAACCATTATAAATATATGCCAGTTGCCAAGTGTACAAATTTTGATCATGCCACAAAGATGCGACAATAATCGTATCTGTGAAAAATGGTCATGAGTCATTTCTTTCAGTGCCATTATTAACTTTGAACGGTCATTAAAAACATGGATCTACATCAAGGACTACCGTATTTTTCAGAGTATAAGACGCACTGGAGTATAGGACGTGCCAAGATTTTGAAGAGGCAAATTAAAAAAAAAAGTTTTTGCACTCTGCACACCTCCCAACCACGGTCCATTTTTTGTGAAAATTGCCCTTTTTATTGTCAAAAAAAGAGCATGCATAGCCTTTAGGAGAATTATGGAGTGCTCCTGGGAGCTGGGGTGGGGGGCAAAAATGGCCCACTATTCGCTCATTTCTGCTCTCCCCAGCCCCCAGGAGCACTTTGGAAGTCTCCTAAAGGCTTTGCATGGCCATCTTTGCAAAGGGGGTGAGGTTTTGGGAGGCCAAAAATGCTGCATTCAATGTATAAGACATACCCAGATTTTCAGCCTTTTTTTTGAGGGTGCAACTTATAGTCCGAAAAATACGGTACATATTGGTGTGAGCATTTGGTTTTTTAAAACATCTGTGGCTCTATTTGTATTTTTGTGTGCATTTTTACTAGCTGCACTTATAATTTCTTGGAAATCAGCAGGAAATGTTCTTTCTTTCTAGTGCAATGTTTCTCATCCCAAGTAACATTAAGATTTGTGGATTTTAATTCTTATATGTATGTCTGCTGCTGAATTCTGGGAATTAAAGGCCACAAATTAGCTATCCAAGTTGAGAACCATTGCTATAGCCTGGCCTCAGCTCCTTGTGCCTGCCTTCATTTACCATTTTCTCAAAATAGTAGGAAAAAAAGCCCGACATTGTTCAGCCACCGAACAGTGTTCTTTTCTGAGGCCCAGCCTTGTTCTTCCCCAGCACTGACAACCCACCTCCCTGGCTGACTGATTTCATTACCAGAATGGATGAACATGTGCTTGGTGTAGTTCTTCCGAGAGCTGAACGTTTTCTGGCAGTGGCTACATTGATAGGAAGGTTCCAAGCAGCGGGAGGTTCCTGGCTGTTGGCTCTGCTGGTCCCCACCATGAAGAGCACTGGTGACCATTGTGTTGGGGCTGAGCTGGACCATATTGCTGGCACCTGACTCCTGCTGCTGCTGTTGCTGCTGCTGCTGCTGAATGCTGTAGAAGGTCTGGGCTACGCCACCAGGTTGGGGCAGGTGGAACTGGAAGATGCTGGTATTACTGGTGACGGTGCTGGTATTAGTGACTTCTGCCTTGAGCTCTCGCTGGATGCCTAGGGAGGAGACAAAGGTCAAGCCCTCAGGCCCACCACTACTGCTCCGGGATGGAAACCCAGAAGTGGAGCCACTTAGGTCTTGCTTGAATTCTCCTGTTAAGTTCCTCAGATTGGAAGCCTCTACATTGCAATCAGAATGGAATTTATCTCTATCTCGAGAGGTGGAAACTGTAGCCTCTTCTCCACTTTCTTCTCCCTGCCAGGATGGGATGAAGGACTCGGAAAAGACATCCTGGTTTCCAAAGAAATCTTGACCTTCTGGGGTGGCATAATCCAAGTGGAGGCTCTCCTTCCGGTCAGCTCCACTGCTACCCCCAGGATCCTTTGCCTGGTCACTGAAGTCAGCAGTAAAGGAGCCACTCCCACTGCACTCGGCAAAGCAGTTCAGTTTGGCCTCTCTTTCTGCCTCCGATCGCTCTGGGCCTTCCCCACTGCCTTCCTCTTCGTCTTTGATGATCACCGGCATTGTCTCAGACAGCTGAAGCCTCACTGGCTGGCGTTGCTTGCGGCTATGGCAACTTGGGGCAGATTCAGTGGAATGCAGGTAGGAACCCCCTGCGTCTCCTTCACTTATGGACCCCTCGCAGGCAGCTGTTCTAGCTTCTCTGTGCTGGGAGGACAGCAAATCTCGCAATTTATAACGCACCTCTGAGGCACAAAGCAGCTTTGGGGGTTCAAGGTGGGCAGCGTCAAGGTCACCTGGTCGCGAAAGGCTGCCAATGACCTCCTTGGGTTGTTGCTCCTGGGGCTTGCCGGGCAAAACTCTGGGAAGAGATAGGGGTACCGCCGGAGCAACAGTGGGGGGTTTTGGGCTGCGATTCTGAGAGATGATCTGGGTACATTCGTCAATGACCGTCTTGATTTGCAAGATGGAAGCAGCGGTGAGGATCTGCAGAGCTTCAGACTGGGCTACTACCAGAGAGCCACTATACATAAACTCCACCAGCTGACGCACTACCTGGCTGGGGACCACAGGGGGAACCTCAATCTCTGAATAGCCCAACAACAGTTTATCATGGAAAAAGGGGCTGCCAGCAGCCGGCACACACCGGTGAGCCCGCAGGGTGGCCTCCTGGATGTGCACTGTCACATCACAGAAATGACCGCCTAGACGTTGCCCATTCAGGGTCTCCAGAAGAGACTTGCTGAAGTTCTGCAAATGAATGTAATGGACAGCTTCAGCCATTCTGTCTTGTTTCCCACACTGGAATCTTTACAGCTCTAAAGCCTTCAAAACATACTCTGCATCACAAATAAGGATTCCAGGGAAGAGAATCTCTAATAGAAACCCTGCAACAACATTGGAGAGAAAGAAATGATCAGAGATGCCTCAGAAGCTAACATTAATTCGGCAATCATAAATCAAGGATAGGATGATAGCAATAGCATTTAAATTTATATACCACTTCGCAATGCTTTGGAGCCCTATATAAACCGTTCATAGAGCCAGCATCTTGCCCTCAACAATCTGGGTCTTCATTTTACCAATCTGGGACAATCAGAAAAGAGATAATAAAGACTGCAGTTGGATAGTGGGTAGGCAAGAGGCTCATAAGGGACCCGTCCTGTTTTTCACACTGTAAAGGGGACAAGAATGTAAAGAGAGAATTGTGTTAATGCAGCTTTACAATAAAATAGAATTAGCTTATCTTGTGTTGTCCATGTGGTAAGGCTGACATTATAAAACAAGATCTTGTTCTGTAATTATGGGCGTATCTTAATGCCTGAGACATTTTATCTGATCTTGATAAACAAGCAATTAATATTTGGATGGCAGAAACGCCCAGAATTGTAGACTGGAATGAGAGATCAAAACAACATTCCAGAAGAAGGTAATAACAAGCAGCATTTATAAATGCTGGTGGCTTCATGCATTTGCATGAACCAATCATTATTTGACTCAAAGAAGACTTTATTAACAGAGATAAATAGCTCATTGGCTAGTTTGGTCACACATCTTTCACTGAGATTCCACATGCAGGAATTTCTTTTTTTGGGGGTGGGGTGGGGGAGACTTAATGATTCACTCTGCAATGCAAAAAGCTTCCAAATTCAACATTCTAAATAAAAGAGACCAGGCAAGAAATAATGATAAAGTCATTAACAAAACAGTCAGACAGTCATTAACAAAAATTTCAATTTTGCTTTTTCCAATTCTAGTTTTGCTTTGATGGAAATTTGCTAGGTTTTTTCTTTCATCAATGAGGCTTTGCAGAGAGAAAAGAGAGAAGGGTATCATATCTTGCCATAACCTTGAATATCAAGTGTGATAGAAGTTTTCTTTAAAAAAACCAACCGTACTTTTTCATTGTGTATGCAAGTTGAATAAACACCCTAGCATATGTAAATCTGTACACCATCCAAAAGGCACATAGCAATACAAATCTTAAGAAGTTTGCAAATATTGGTGTAAGTATGGATGAAAAGTAGGGAAAACACCGCAAAATAATTACAGTAAATAAATAATAAGTACAAACCTGCCTTCACAAGCTTGCTATCTCCAGATGTATGAAGGCAATGCAACTATAAGAAAACCTAGCAGTTGTATTTCCAACACATATTGAGGACATTCAGGCAAAACTGCAACATATAAAATCATAGATTGTTTAAAAATACAGGCAACAACACAAATATAAATATAATTGTTACACAAATGTGAGTTAACTGAAATCTTACTGAGGTAAAACATTAACCTAACTAGAGAGGCTATTATGAGATGATTTCTAGCCCAGTAAAAATGGAGATGTCTTAAAAGTTAACCCCAGAAAAAAAAAATTTGTGGTTAACTACAGTGAAATGAAAGATACTTTGCTGCCTATTTAAAAAGAAACTGATACTCTGGCTAATCTTATCTATAGAAAAAAAGACAGACAGTCTGCCAGGAGAGTCACCAGGAATAACTCCGAAATGCTGAGTCTAATTAAAAAGTCCTTACTTTTTATATGCACAGAAAGTTTCTATCCCTGGAAGCTGCGTTTGGGCCTTACTATCCTGCTCTAGCAAGTGTGTGTGTGTGTACACGCACACACAGATAAATAAATAAAAAATTGACACTAGCACAAAATGGTCCTTAATCTTGGACCAGCTCCCCAGCGAGTAATAATAACGGGAGGAGTTATTAGATTTCCATCTTTCGTTAGTGGCTCAGTGGTTAAAACGTTGAGCTTGTGGATCAGAAAGGTCGGAGGTTCGAATCCCTAGTACAGTCTCCTGCGTGAGCGGGGTGGTGAGGTGGGGGTGTTAGCGCTTTCTTCTCATGATTGCACGAGCTCCGGGGCTAAGCTCTGTCTCCGCATCCGCCCCAGGGCTCCAACCACAACGGTCAGCCTCTGAAGCTCTGCCGCGCCTATGTTAAGGGAAGCCAGCCCTCCGGGGTCGCGATTCCTCAGTACCTGTATCTGGGAATGGAACCGGTATGGGGCTTTGGGAACAAAGAGGCGTGGCGAGGACCCAGTGGGCGTGGCATGCTGGAGGTGGAGCCCCGCACACCTACCTTCCCGGTCTGCAGAGAGGAGCATCCCCTCCGACAGGTTTCCTACGGCAACCTCCTTCCGCGTTCTGTACGTCGCCTCCTTCCCAGCACTTCCGCACCGTGCCGTGTTGGCGGGATGCGCATCCGTAGAGATAAAAAAATGTTAGAGTAGACTCCCTACTCCGATAATCCATTGTTGACTACAATTCCCAGCCTCCATCAGCACAAACCGGTTGGGATCTATGGCCATAGAGAAAGGGAAGATAAGGCAGGCACCACCTTGGGCAGGGCCGCATAAAGCGCAGATTCCGCTTTTCTTTGGCAAGAAGGGCAGGAAAATGCAGGTAATGCAGCAGGCGCTTCCTTTCTTCGTAAACGAGTATAAACCGTCCCAGAAACTTTTGCCGCAATAATACTTAAACAGGGGGAAATGTGAGCCCACACTGGCTTTGAAGACACCTGCCCATGCCAGTCTTCCCGAATTTACCGCTCTCCAAATATATCGATTGCAATGACGAACTTAACCGTGTTAGTGGCGGGAATTGTAAATTAACACTTGTGACGGGCATAACTTTGTGGAAGAGTGTGAAAATAAACCGACCCTCTCTAGATGGGGTTTGCGCAATTTTATCTCAAACTGCAAACAGAATTGGGGTGGGGTGGGGTGGTGGTAATTTACATTGTTTAAATAACTTTCCCAAAAGCAGAGAGAGAGAAAAAACGTTTCTTTCTTGAAACTGTAAGAAGTTCCTCCCCCCTCCCCAGATTAAAATATTCTTTAATCTTAATATTAAGAAAGGCAGAATTATTTCCCCAAAGGAAAAATTGAGAAACATCCTGTTAAAGGCAGAAAGCAGCCCTAGTTTTTTCTAATAACCTCAAGCAGAAGGCTCAAGTCTTTAGCGATGGACAATTTGTACCTATGAAGAAAGACTGGGCTACTTTATCCATAAACAAAATGCTCTGAACCACAGCTCTGGTGAGATTAAGAATTTGGGATTAATCTCATGGGATTAAGAATTTAAATTTCCACACCCAAATTCCAAAGTCACGACATGATCTATAGGACATAATAGGATTCATCATCATCATCATCTTTATTGTCATTGTAATAAAATTACAATGAAATTGGTTTGAGCGCTGTGCCAACATTTGCATCAGGTGGAATACAGACAGCAGTGACAGCCATAACAGGAATCTCTCCAGGCAAACAAAATGGCCGACAAATGACAGTTGAAAATCTACTGTTAGTACACCAGTTATTATGTGTGTAAAATTCAAATCTGTTTGGCATTTTAGGAGTTGGTGGAAGAGGAGCATGTCTCTTTTTCTTTTTTATTTCTTGTTGCAATGAACTTTGAGGAATCACACTTGGCATTTTTTCTTCTCTCTCAGCTTTCCCAACAGAAAAGGATGGAATTACTGGTAGGGGTGGTACTCTCCACTTCTTCATTTCAATTCTTGCAGTTGCCCCTTGTATATTCCCACCCTGTTTAGAGTGACCCGCTCCCTCCTCCACCAGAGGGAGTGGGAAGCTCTTTTACAGGGTCGTGCAGAGGAGTTTGGACTTTATCTGCAGGAGAAAAATTGCTCAGATCCGGGACGAACTGGCCTCCAATGAAGTTAATCTAGATGGGCGGACGGAGGCAGGCCTTGAGACCATTTTGTGGGGGAGTTTGACCTTTTGACTCCAGATGACATGAACAGGTTGCTGGGACGACTGAATGCCACCACATGTTTATTGGACCCGTGTCCCTCCTGGCTTGTACTGGCCTCCCGGGAGGTGATACGAGACTGGCTCCAGGAAATAGTGAATGCTTCTCTGAGTGAGGGGTCTTTGCTGGCCGCCTTGAAAGAGGCAGTGGTGAGATCCCTCCTCAAGAAGCCTTCCCTGGACCCAGCAGTGTTGAGTAATTACCGTCCGGTCTCCAACCTTCGCTTTCTTGCGAAGGTTGTAGAGAGTGTGATGGCACAGCAGTTCCCTCGGCACCTGGAGGAAACGGTCTATCTAGACCTGCGCCAGTCCGGCTTCCGGCCTGGGCACAGCAGAGAGACGGCATTGGTTGCGTTGGTCGATGATCTCTGTAGGGTGCGGGATAGAGATTGTTCCTCTATCCTGGTCCTATTAGACCTCTCAGCGGCTGTTGATACCATTGACCATGGTATCCTGGAGGGGTTGGGAGTGGGAAGCACCGTTTTGCGGTGGTTCTCCTCCTACCTCTCCGGCTGGGTGCAATGTGTGTTGACGGGAGGGCAGAGATTGACACCAAGGCCCCTCATCTGTGGGGTGCCTCAGGGGTCGGTTCTCTTGCCTCTCCTGTTCAACACCTATATGAAGCCGCTGGGTGAGATCATCCGTGGTTTTGGGGTAGAGTACCATCAGTACGCTGATGATACTCAGTTGTACATCTCTACCCCAAACCACACTAATGATGCCGTTGAGGTGTTGTCCCAGTGTTTGGAGGGTGAAGGGTTAATAACACTTTATAATGTAAGGCCACACTTGAAATACTGCATCCAGTTTTGGTCGCCATGAGGTAAAAAAGATGTTGAGACTATAGAAAGAGTGCAGAGAAGAGCAAAAAGATGATTAGGGGACTGGAGACTAAAACATATGAAGAACGGTTGTAGGAACTGGGGATGTCTAGTTTAATGAAAAGAAGGACCAGGAGAGATATGATAGCAGCCTTCCAATATCTCAGCGGTGGCCACAAAGAAGAGGGAGTCAAGCTATTCTCCAAAGCAACTGAAAGCAAGATAGGAGAGAAGCAACTTAGACCTAAGGAGAAATTCCTGACAATTAGAACAATTAATCAATGGAACAACTTGCCTCCAGAAGTTGTTAAGTGCTCCAATACTGGAAGTTTTAAAGAAGAGATGGGATAACCATTGGTCTGAAGTGCTGCAGGATATCCTGCCTAAGCAGGGGGTTGGACTAGAAGACCTCCAAGATCCCTTCCAACTCTTCTATTCTATCCCAAAAAGAGGGATGAGTTGCAGTACTTGTCTATGCTATCTTTATTGTTAAATCTGATAAATTAGCACATCCTGATACGGCCACACGCATATCTTCTACTTATTTGGGTGTGTGAGGCTTGAATTAGAGCAGGTTTTAATTTGAGGAAGAAATAAGACGTCTTCTTTTCCACACAGTATATATATATATATAGCAATGGTTCTCAACCTTCCCAATACCGTGACCCTTTAATACAGTTCTTCATGTTGTGGTGACCCCCAACCATAACATTGGTGTCTCGGATCCTAAGACCATAGGAAATATGTGTTTTCCGATGGGCTTAGCAGACCCCTGTGAAAGGGTCGTTCAACCCCCAAAGGGGTCCCAACCCACAGGTTGAGAATCACTGATATATAGAAATACAGATACACCTTCACACAGAGAGAGATAGCTGTGTCTATCCTGACTTCTGAAGGCCACAAGACCATGGCTAGAAATAGGATTTATAATGATGCCAGACCTTAAAAATGAGGATATGGCCCTCTTTAAAAGTGAAATCTGTATAATGCCCTGTTTTCCTCAAATTTTAAAGCAATGGCCTGTTCACCAAATTAAGTACCAAACCAATCCAACTTTATTTAGCAATGTTTTGGCTACAATTTACTGCTGGTTACAATTATTGGCTTCTGCAGGCAAACAACTAGGAATCTGGTGAAAGGCAACAATTTTATTTATAAACAAATCTCCTTGAAAGGCACAGAGTGGAAAAAGAAGATGTTACAGAGTAACTCTCGGCTGTTGCACAATGTTGAGTCACGATTATGCTTTATATACAAGACAAACTGATGACTTAAGAACTCTTTTAACCAGATGGAATGTTCATTATTGGTAAATTCCATATATTGTCTTTAGAAAGTTAGAGCGGTAAAGTCTCTCTCCATTGATTATTTTCAAACGCAAAATTATTTCGTATGAGGGAGGGGGAGGGAAATGAAAGGTGGGGAAATTATGTTGGCATGGTGGAATCATGAAAAGCAGATTTACTTTATTGCACAATTCATCAAGCTTTTCCCTATTTTAGGTATGTGCCAGTTTCACTTCCCTTGTTCCTTTAGTTTCTCAATCTTATCAGAGCAGCAAAGATTCTGCATGTCAGAAATTCCATAATTTAGAATAAAATATCTCCAAACCTCACATCGCAGTCACGATGAACTATAGCATTATTCAGTGAAACAGCATTTATGGGGCCCCGAGACATCCTTCAATGTCCTATTTGTTTCTTCAATACGTTGCTCAGATCAACACATTCACTTTCCATTTTGTAGGTTTATGAGGTTTAAAATCTCTGTGCAGTTTGCCAGACTCAAGTCAGCTTAACACTTAAATCACTAACACTTGCATTTAAGAGACAAGTTTAGCTAGACATTTCAAGATCACTAACATGATGTTAATTTTCTGTATTCGTACATATTTCCTCCCTCCCTTTTTTTACCCTGTTTAAACGTAAACTGAACTGAGCATTCATCATAAAAACTGAATAAATGAATCCCTAAATAACATTTTTGGTATAGAACATGTTCCATGCTGTTTTTGAGATTAATTCATAGCAGATAAAAAGAATGGAATGGAATGGAATGGAATGGAATGGAATGGAAGGGAATGGAAGGGAAGGGAAGGGAAGGGAAGGGAAGGGAA
>JAPKID020002239.1:0-13577 GCA_026931265.2 Tropidonophis doriae | reverse complement strand
CCCCAACCCCCCCCCCCCCAAATGTCCCCAAATCTTAATTAAATAGCTGTGGTGGTGCGGTGGTTAGAATGCAGTATTGTAGGCTAACTCACTGCTGAATGCCAGGAGTTCGACCCTGACCAGTTCAAGGTTGATTCAGCCTTCTATCTTTCCAAGGTCAATAAAATGAGGACCCAGATTGTTGAGAGCAATATGCTGATTCTGTAACTGCTTAGAGAGAGTTGTAAAGCATTATGAAGCAGTATAGAAGTCTTACGTGCTATTGCTATCTAAGCCGTGCAGGCGCAGTGCTTAGAATGCAGTATAGAAAATTAACTGCCCACAGCCAGGAGTTCAATTCTGATCAGCTCAAGGTTGACTCAGCCTTCCATCCTTCCGAGGTTGGTAAAATGAAGACCCAGATAGTTGAGGGCAATATACTGACTCTGTAAACTGCTTAGAGCTGTAAAGCACTATGAAATAATATATAAATCTCTAAGTGCTATTACTATTAATCTAATAGAAATGTCTGTATGTTGCAACTACAGAAACGCTGTCATTTGTGTACAATTGTATTGGACCATTAGCACTGATCAGCTGAATAACATAGTATGGACAGACTCGCTTCCATAAGTTAAAGCAGTTGGGTTTTGTGGGATTAAGAACCTGTGA
The DNA here is from genome assembly GCA_026931265.2 of Tropidonophis doriae. NCBI lineage: Eukaryota > Metazoa > Chordata > Lepidosauria > Squamata > Natricidae > Tropidonophis > Tropidonophis doriae. The sequence goes on along the minus strand of JAPKID020002239.1, from coordinate 12,926 downwards.
ACAGGCAAGCTGACAAAAACCTAGGAAAGTGAAGAGTATCTTAACTTTGAGGTTTTTATTTCAGTTAAAGATGGGGCACAGGAGCAGGATTTGATTGAAACTCCAGGGGAAGGTATGGTGAATGTCAAGATACCATATCATTGAGCCCTTAATTTTGTAGAAAAGTTGCTAAGTTTCATACATCTTGTGCACGAATTAGGTAATTATGTTTTTCCACAGATGTTTTGAGTCGGCTGACTCTGAAAACATCCTAATTTTATGTTTGTATTTTCCCCGTAGGGCTCGGCTCCAGAGATTGATCCTTCTGATATTTCAAACTTCGGGTGGGAAACTAAAATCAAGGCATGGATGGATCGATACGAAGAAGCAAACAACAATCAATACAGCGAAGGTGTTCAGAGAGAGGCCCAGCGAATAGTTTTGAGATTAGGAAATGGAGATGAAAAAAAAGAGGTGGTCACCAGCAACTCAATCTTCAAACCTCCAGTAGAGGTATGTGAATACATATTGGAGGAACCTTTAATGTAACATAGTATTAAAATTTTGCATTTCTTTAAACAAAAACGTATACTATTGAAGGTGTGGCTTTCCCCTTCCTTATGAACAGCCATTTGTTTATTTATTTATCATGTATTTATTAACTTTCTAAAATAGCCAGATTTTGGTGGGAAACGGTGTCCAGTCATGACTTTCAATTATCACAATAAATACTTTACCACTTAAACCCAAATTGTTGGGGGCAATATGCTGACTTTGTAAACTGCTTAGAGAGGGCTGTAAAGCATTGCAAAGCAGTATATAAGTCTAAGTACTATTGCTATTTATTTATAGAGTACAATAAATAACAACACAGCAAATCAATGTTTTAAGTTATACAAACATTAATAAAAGTGTTCACGGTTTTACGGAAGATTAAATTCTAATTATCCACAGAACTATTACAAGCTACAAAATTAAATAGCCTTATCTCTAACTTGGAAGTAGAAAAATATCGAGTAAAATGGAGAATTAAAGCATTCAGACCACTCTCAGTAGCTGACAGTCATTTTAGGTCATGCAGAAGTTGTTGGAGAAGGAATTGTGAGTCTGGTTAGCCAATCACTCATTGTCAGCTTTGCAGCATCTCATTCATAAATGTTTTCCCTTAATATTAAGAACAGTTCAACATAACTAGGAGAAAACAGATGTTTCTTTGATATAAAAGAAAGAACTGGCAAGAAATGTTATAAGATTTTGTTACAAAATGCAGCTTGCACTGTCTTCATTTCCATTTAAAGCCCAGTGAAGCTCTGAATCTGTATTCTGATGTGTTTATCTCTGCCAAAGACATTTCAATCATATATTTTATGATTACTGTTGATAATGAAAAGAATGATTAGGGGATGGAAGAAAACAATTTGCATGTACAATTACATGTGTCCATGTACTTGAAAACACATCTTTTAGTTATTTATTGCAGAATTTATGGATCCACTGAAAAGTAAGAAGCAGTGTAAAATATAAAATATCCATGCTAAAACCCTATTTGGCTTATATTATCTTCAGATCTGGGAATTTCTGCCTGCCATTAATGTGGCACAGAAACCTCATAGTCCTGATCATTTAAAGTGAGGCACACAATTGTCTGTTGCAATTGGTCCAGACAATTTGTAATTAGAGAATATTAACGCCATCCTCCAAGATGAGACGTAGGACAATTCAAAAGTATCTGTGTGACCATCTCAATTTCAATGAGACAAATAGAATTTCAGTCACCCAAGGCTGAGAATTTACATGCCTGATCTGTTTCTTACATTGTGTGCTTCTGGACACTTGGTAGCTCATGGTATAAACCATGAATATGAAAAACATATACGTAGCCTTACATTTAAAAAAATGAGACCAAAAGGGAGCCATACTATGTTTAATTAAAGGATCCCTCAAAACCCTTTTACTGCTATATTCATTTTACAGCCATTACAGTGAGATTAAAACCAATTTTGTTGTAAAGAAGTACAATGGCAATAAAGATCATACTTATTTCAATTTCATATAGTTTTAAACAACATTGATCAAAACAAAGATTTGATTTTCCAATCTCTTTCTCTACTAGAACTGAAAAATAACTGAAAGCTATGAGCTTATTTTTCAGTCGTGCAATGGTGTCGAAGTCTTATAAAATACAAACAATAAACCCATACTTAAGAATTGAAAAATAATGTTTACTTAAATTATTATTACGCTATCTGGAGAACGCAGAGGGGGAAAGTGGTCTCCGTTGCCCAAACTGTCTGTCCACAGCATCTAACATAGCACTGGCCTACTAAATCTCTGATCTTCTGAATCTCTGATCGTCCTTTCAGTTGCCACTACTGCTCATGCCCCAGCACATCCCAGCAGCTGTCTTACCTGCTCCCTCGATTTTCCCAGCATTTTTTCTCCTGTCAAACAGACAGTGGGGTCCCAGCCCTCTACCTGTTCCACCAAACTTCCGAGTTACCTTTTTCTCAAGTCGTCTTCCTAACCACTTCTATCTGGAATATAGAACATGCACCATTTTTTCCTCTGTCCATGGAACAAGTCAGCCCAAATGGGGATGTTTTGGTTCAGACCCAACTTTTCTAAAAACCAGCTCTTGTGCACAGAATATTTTGCACATCCCAATTATTGGCTCTGGTAGTGTATGCAGGCCTCTGTTTCCACAAAACAATAGACTCAGTGTAACAGAAAAATTGCAATGACAGAAACTTGTCTCCTTTGGAATGCATGCGACTTCCTCTTGTGTTGCTATAATTTCTGAGGGGATCATCATGAGCCAAAATTGCCACGGTCTTAGAAGGACTATCAAACTGTTTTTTACTCAGAGTAGAAGGAACACATAGGAGGGTTGTTCTTACATATATCTCCATTGATTTTCTGAATGCTTGTTCTCCTATTTCGCAGTGGCAAATTTCAGGGATAATCAAAATTGTGATATGTAACGCATTTTAAGAGAGTTGTCATAAATATAAACGGATAGCCGCTTAGCCCTAGAAGACCCCATCATTTAGATAGAAACAAAGGTATTTTCAACACAAACAACCAATACATTAGAACTAATCTGTATTGACATGGCTATAAACAGACTTGCCATTTTTAATTTATTTTTTGCTGAAACAGCACATGCACAATATGCTAGCATGCTTCAATAGCATGTTGGAATGGGCACAGCACTTTATGTTTTGTCCAGTTCATTGTATGGGATTGATTATAAATGGCTAGGGAGATGCTAACTATTTGATTTGTACACACTTTACCACGCTAATCTACCTTCAAATATATCCTGCAGTATTTCCCCCACCCCATTCCCCCAATTCCAAATAAATGCTCCTTGACAGTTTATTATGAGAAATAAGAGTGCACAATTATGCCATCCAAACTACGTGTCATGCAATCTATGGAAGGGATCTGCAAGCTATTTGATCAATTTAATGTCGGTAGAAAGAGACTAAACAATAAAGGAAAAGTTACATTCTCAGCTCTTGTAATAAGAAGCATCTTTGCTTCTTTCTCTCTAGCATCAGCATGGCGCACGTGACGCACTCCTTGGAGGAATGTCCCTGCTTGCAGAGACCTTCGCCTAGATATAGGCCAATTCTCTTTTGATCAGAAGTGACACAATTACAAGAGGTGTGAGTTCCTTAGTTGTTGTGTCAGAGTACAGTAAGACTTTTTCTTAGAAAGGCATATCCCCACCCTAAGGCTATCCAAATGCAGAAGAAATCCCCTTTACCTAAGACTCCGCATGTTGGCATTTTTGTTGAAATGTATCTTATTTGGCACCTGTCCTTTTGCTCTGGTTAGCAAATGTAAGAGAGAGGCTGCATATTTCATGTGTTTTCATTCCTTCTGCCACCTCAATTCTGGCCTTTTAATAAGATGGTGTGAAGCATCTGTAAGGGAAGAGCTCCCCCCACCCCCACCTATTTTGAAAAGTTTGCCTTGATTTTCAGTTTTATAGAATTTATACATGCATTCAAGTTGTTGTTCTTTCAATATGTAAATTAAGATAGCTGTGTAAATATGATATTCAAAGTCCTTCCAGGAATAAAACCAATTAGCTTTTTAGACAAGAAAACACATTTAAAATTACCAGGCTATTCTGTTAAAAGGTACATTATATCTGTATCAGTGTGCCAGTTAATAAGATTCTTAATTTTTTCTTTTCTCCTTTTAGAGCTATATTCAAAAAAATAAGAAAATTTTAAAAGCTGCCAAAGACTTGCCTCCAGATGCACTTATTATTGAATATCGTGGAAAATTCATGCTGAGGGAACAATTTGAAGCTAATGGATATTTCTTTAAGAGGTACTTTTCTCTTTAACCTTCTTTACTCTCTCTCTTTGCTCCCTCCCCCACTCTTTCTTAAACATATAATTGTCAAGCAAATTAAAAACTTATTTTCACCTAGTCTTTGCCTTATATCTCAGTTTCTCTTTTGAAAACTCAGTAGCTATTATCATTCACTTTGGTAATTAGACAGTGTTGTTCCTTCTCGTTTCTACTTTATATATACAGTTTTATCTCCTCCAACTTTTTAAACCTTTGTCACTGGTCTCAATATTTTTACTATGCCTCAGTCTGGTGCCATCATTTGAAGTTGCTTGTTTTGCCTGACTTTGATTCTCCACATTTTTGCAAATGAAAACAAAAGCTGCATCTAGATAGTTATTAGGTTTGCAAATGTAAAATTAAACCTTATGAAAGAATTAGGCAACTTCAAAGAATAGCTATTACAACCAATGTTATACACTGCCTGAATAGATCTCGATACCATTCTGCTCGATTAAATTAATTAGCAATAATAATCACATGGATTGACATGGTCAGTATTATAATCCAGACACACACATTTAGTGTATGGTAGTATATTTTCTTCTAGACGCTTGCATTTCTCTGACATACTATTGTCTTATGTATTATTTTTTTCATTTTCTCAGTTTCTTTGTCAAGAAAAAAAATATTTCTTTTCATTCTCACTAAGCATGCCAAACGAATAAACAGTAGTTTATTATTTATTTAAGTTTATATTTTGATTTTATTAAGAAATGTCTTAACGGAATGATTGGAAGCTAAGCAGGAAAGCAGAAAAACAAAATCTTCACTTTCATTTTTGTCAAAAAAACCCAACCCCAAACCAACCCACCCATCTGTAGATATTGAAGCAGCTCTCTCTCCCTCCAACATTCTTAAAATATTTTACTTACAGCATTTATATATACTGATTTCACAAGGATTCCTGGCACCTGAAAAAAATGGAAGCATAAAAATGATGACAAAATCAGAAAACCTTAAACTCACTTCATAAGCCAGCATCTAAATGTGCAACTCTCTCATTCAGTAAAAGCTCTGAGGAACTTCTTGGCTTCATTGCCTTTCAGAAGACAGGGCAGTTAGACTAAGATGCCCTGATCAAAGTAGCCCTAGAATGCCCAGAAAAGTTCAGTGAATCTGATCTAAAATAGATTTTTTTTCTTATTCTCCATAATGGCAGCTGAAGTGCAGGTAAAGCAGCATCATGCCAATTGTCTTAATGCTGATATGAGTTGAAACAATTGCTCATGAGACGGCCTTTTTTTAGGCTTGCTATCTTATGAAGCATCAGGATGTAATATTTCACTTTTTTAAAATTGAATTAAAAAAAAAAAACCAGCCTCATACTATAAATAAATAGCTTGTCAAGAAGTCTGCATGTATGCCTCCTAAAGTTATCAGGAATTAAATTCCGCTTTTACAGTATAAAACTATCATGAAGTCATTTAAAAACTACTTTCCAAGTCACGTTGTAAATTTGCTAAAGCAGGGATCTCCAACCTTTGCAACTTTTAAGTCTGAAGGACTTCAGCTTTGCTGGCTGGAGAATTCTGGGAGCTGAAGTCCTTCAGACTTAAAGTTGCAAAGATTGGAGACCCCTGTGGTAAAGTAGGGGTGTCAAACTCGCAGTGTCACGTTACTGTCACGTGATGTGTCGTGATGTTTTTCCCTTCGCGGAGCTGGGGTGGGCGTGGCCTGATTGTGACGCACCAGTTTGACACCCCTGTGCGATCTTCCGCCTTTAATTGCCCTCGTCACAGATTGTCATCTTGGAAGATGACAGAGAAAATGCAAGCACAACGGGTAGAATTCTTTTTAATTTTCTGGAAAGTACAGGTAGCCCTCAGTTTAGGACTGTACAATTGGGCCCAAGGTTTATGTTGCTAAGTGAGACATTTGTTAAGTGCGTTTTGAGTCATTTTGCAACTTTTCTTGCCACATTTAGTAAGTGAGTCACTGTAGTTCTTCAGTCAGTAACACAGTTGTAAAGTGAAACTGGCTTCCCCATTGAAGCCCCTTTTCTTGTCAGAAGGTTGCAACAGGGGATCACCTGACCCCAGAACAGTGCAAGAGTCATAAATGTGAACCAGTTGCTGAGCATCTGAATTTTGATCACATGACCATAGGTCATAAGTGTGAAAAATGGTCACAAGTCACTTTTTTCAATGCCATTGTAACTGAACAGTGATTAAACTGTTGTAAGTCGAGGACAGCCTGTACAGTTAACCAACAACAGCACAATAATTTCAGTAACTGCTTGGCTGTTAATAAACCAGAGTGAGTTGTTTCAGCATGCCAGAAAATAAATCCCACTTTGATCCTAGCTCTGAACTAATAAAGGGGAGACCCCCCCACCCCCAAAAAATTTTCAACAGTTTGTATAACATTGCGACATATTTTCTCCATGGTACTAGGTTTTCTACCCATTTGAAAAAGTAACTTTTAGCTGTATTTTAAAATATTTTTCCTGTGACAGAATGTTTTATTGTTTTTTAGGCCATACCCCTTTGTTCTGTTCTATTCTAAATTTCACGGGCTAGAAATGTGTGTGGATGCACGAACCTTTGGCAATGAAGCTCGATTTATCAGACGTTCTTGTACACCTAATGCCGAGGTAGGCTTTTATTATGATAAATGTGACCTAATAAAGCTTTTGCTCAACAAAACCATCTTAACGCAACCCAGCTGTGTATAGCTGTTTTCCAGGAATTAAAATATTTTCCAGTTTCAAACGCTTTCAGGGAATGTAAGCTCAAGTTGCAGAACCTTACGTTTATTACAAAATGAGGCAAGAATCTGTATTGTATAACTATGCTATGGCTACGCTGTAATTAGATCTCTAAAGTTAGTATATTATTTCATTAATGATGTAAAAGAGAAGGGAATATTATCCAGCCCCAAAGTTCTAAAACCAAAAGTTAGGGTTAGTTATGAATCGAATACATCAAAACTAACATTTCGGGGCTTTTTCAAGACTGCAGATGCAGTATAGGGTCATTCACTTTATCAGATGAGCAAACAACGTATCTATTCTTATAAAGTGGTACTTGCATAGGCATGCAATAGAAGCCACTTTGAGGTCAGGCATATCATGACATTAAAATATTCTCATTGCATATATAACTCATCCCTGGCAGATAACCTCTGGAAAAGGAAACAATCAGAAAGAATGAAATTGAGAATATGAGCACAATGATACTTATTGACAATCAACATTCACAGATGAATATGGAAATGACATTTTTGTATTAATGAGTTGACTTGCATATGTGGCGTAATAATAATTCCTAACATTTATTGGTGATAAAGGAATGGGAGGGAGAGAGAGAGAAGGAAGGATGGAAAAAGCGGCAGGGAGGTTGTAAAAGATGTAGACTTTTATCAAAGGCTTTTGATTATATTTCTTATGGAGAAAATAAGAGTAGAAAATGAAGTGAAAATACTTGGCCTTAAAAATCAGGATGTGAAATTTCAGGAAACATTTTAGTCTAGTTAATCCCCTAACATGGTGTTAGAAATTGTAAATGAAAACACTATTTAAAAAATTGAGTTTGTTTGCTTCCTTATTCTTAAATTAGGAATGCTTTTTATATTTGGCATTGGTATTGTATCTTAGATAACATCCTAAATTCTTAAATAAAATTAACTTTCAATTTAACTGCCTTTGTAGGATATGGAAGTTGAAAGCCTGTATTACAATTTAGATTAGTGTTTCAATAGAAATTCTAGAAATAAAACTAAATTCATTTGTGTTCTGCTTATGCAATCCTTCATGGAGGCAAATAATTAGGGCACAATAGGTCCTATTTGTTATAGCAACTTGAGAACTGTTCCAAGATATGTGGAACAAAAATATTGCACCATTTTCTGTACATGAAAAAGCTTGTTTCAAATTAATGGCTGGGGAAAAAACACAGAAATGTGTAAAATACGCAACATTCATTTCCAAGGAAATTGTTTACCCCCCCACCCCCAAGGTATTATGTCTCTGTGTTTGTAACTGAAGGAAGGTTAACAAAGCTGCTGGAATTTGCTTGATTTTAAAAATTAATATTGTACTATTTTAAACCTAAAAATTGGAACACTCCATTTTGTTAATTTAAATACTAAATACTCTTTCCTAAATACTGATGCTAGCTAAATTGGTTTTTTAAATAACCAATTCCAAATGAAAAGTTGTGGCTCATGCATTCTTGACAGGCCCCAACTGAGAAGTTTCCTTCGCTGCTTGCTAGCCAACTGAAATTAATGGAATGTTTTGAACCATTGAACGTGGACTATAAGAGTTCTTTATAATGCTATGAGGTATATATATTATGAACAGACTATATTTATTTCATTAATGATATCAAATGACCTTATTACTACTGTTCTTACCTATTTTGGAACAGAGCATTTTACCAAAGCAATAAGAAGATAAAAGTCTTTATTTGGAACAAATATATATTTTAAACACATCAAATACTCTGTGTTTAAATACCCCATCTAAATTCCCCCCATCTAGGTTAGACATGCCATCGAAGATGGAACTATTCACCTCTATATCTACTCCACCCAGGACATTCCAAAGGGAACAGAAATAACAATAGCCTTCGATTTTGATTATGGAAATTGGTAAGTAATGCTGAGCTTCAGAGATGCTGCTAACATATTCCTAGGTGATATATTAATAATGTTTTTTTGAATGGTGTATTGTCATAATCTAGGAATTAAGTGCAGACTTATAAAAGTAAGCAAAAAATGCCTGGTATAATTTGCATCATTAAGCTGTGATCTAGGTACTGGTGTTAGATTTAGCACTAAAACTCTGAAATCTTCTTCGGACAGCTCGCATACCATATCACAAAATGATGTAGCCAGTGGACACCCGAGCATAGTAATGTTGGTAACAGAAATCCAAAAACCTTTGGCCCCTGGAGACATTGAACTTTTTTCATCCTCGTCTTTTTGGTCATAGAGTGAAAGCTCCACTGAATCTAAATTAGGATTTAAAATACCGATTTGATTGTCTTTTAGTAATTAGGAAAGAACTGGTTTAATGCTTATAAAGAAGCTAAAGACTTATTTTCCAGTTAAGTCTTATTTTCAGGGAAACCAGGGTAGTTATAAAAAGTGTTAGGCTGCCATTTGTGGGATTCCTAGAAAATCTAATCATAGCCACAAAGCTTTTCTTGCGCTAATTTTCCTTCGTTTTTTTTAAACAAGCAAATACAAAGTGGATTGTGCTTGCCTCAAAGAAAACCCAGAATGCCCAGTGTTGAAGCGTCCCTCTGAGCCCACCGAAAATATAAACACAGGATATGAAACCAGAAGGAAAAAGGGGAAAAAGGAGAAGGAAACTCAAAACCAGAACATCACGTTGGATTGTGAAGTAGCAGCAGGAAAAACCAAGTTTCCAGAAAACCGACAGAGAAAACTTTCTCCCCTCCGATTGTCGATCTCAAATAATCAGGTATTTTTTTTCTGTTCTGTGGTTAATCTTCTCACATAGAAAACTTCAGCAAAAACAGGATGGTTTTTCCCCCCCTTGTGTACCATATTTACAATATACACATCTCATAAAAATGGGACTTGGCAGGCCAGAGAGAGGGTTAAGAACTGTAGCTTTTTTGCTTGGATCCTGAACCTACAAAGAAATTGGGTTCTAAAATAAATGTACTGATTTAAATCCTTGCTGATTTCTTCAACCTTAATCAACTATTCTTGTTGAATTTCATCAATATACAACAAGAGTTCGTTTTGAATACTTTTGCAGATCACTGATGTAAGGATATCATGCTGTGCCTTGAATTATCAGGATCATCCCCCAGAGGGGTTATCTTTCAACTTTTATTCAAGACAAGAATTTACCGAGATGTAGGGATTATTTTACTGCAAGGGAGTTTTATAGATGTACCCGCATAGTCCAGAATCTGTCTTAATGTTTTAAATAATTTGACATGTACATAATCACCCTACCAATTTGGAATGAAGTTTGGGATTGAAGCAGAATCCAGGACTTAATAATAGCTTTGTGAAGGGTATTCGTCCTTTCAGAGGACGAAGCTGGTAGGAGGTCTGTAATCATTTATAAACAAGATTATACTGTATTTACGATTTGTAGTTCTGAAAAGACTACTTTTGTGCATTGCAATTAAAATCATCAGTCATTAGTTGGCTTTTTTTTAAAAAATGGTATTGATTCTTACTTTGCTGATTAGGAAAACGGGAGAACTTGTTTCAGCGTGCTTGATATAGTTAACAATACACACCCACAACACTCGCAGGAAATAAAAGCAGTGCTGCTTTGAGCAAAACAAAGCTGGATATATACTGGAAATTAACTCCTGCCTATGCACACAGCTCCTTCACTAATTCTCTGGTGGATAAAATGAACCAGGTGCCTTATCTCCTGTGTTTGAGACTTGCAGCCCTGATTTGCTAGGTGCAGCAAACTCAAGAGCTCCAGCATAAGTAACTTGCAAAGCTTTGAGGTGGTTGAGCAGCTGCCAATGATGGGAGCCTACAGGCATCCTGGGTTTATTCCTTACAGGTCAGCCATGGTTGCTGTTTGAAGGAGCCAGCTTTGATGCAACAGATCCTGGCCCAGCCCTTTTTCATGGCAAGCTAGAATTTAGTTCTAGGCTTACATATGAGCATGGACAGGCTCATACTGAAAGAAAATGTCAGTGTGTGAAGCAAGCTAATACATTTACTGTATTTTTCGCTCCATGAGACGCACCTGACCGTAAGACACACCAAGGTTTAGAGGAAGAAAACAAGCAAAAAACTTTGGTGCAGCAGTGTAGTGAAGGCAGGAGGCGGAGCTTGAGAGGACCACAGATAGGTGTCCTCTCATGTGCCAGCTCTGGCTTTTGACTCCTGCACTGCAGAAAAGAGACAAAAGAGGCAGGCAATGATAAAGACAGAAGAGGCGGGGTTCAGCCCTGTAAAAGGACCCAACCGCCACAGCCCGGTTGGTACTCACCGAAGGAGTGTAAAGGACTTTTTTTTGGGGGGGGGGGAAGAGTGAGTCTTATGGAGTGAAGAATATGGTTGTTTTTTTCTCTTCGCTGTCTTTGAGGATGCATATCCAAATCTTCAAGAGGGTTGTTTGCCTTTCTGCTAGCTGCACGTGGTACTCGGAATGGGACCCACTCACTGTCGGACAAGCCACCATGGCCAACTCACTGCAGGACAATTCAACCATTCAATTTAATTATTTAAAAGAATTTTTAAGAAAAATATTTTATTTTTTGTCCTTCACATTTCATTCTGTTTCCTCCGTCGACACCCTTTCTTCAATTATTCCATTCCACTCTTTCTTTGATATTAGTGTAGTTCTTGTCCCCGGAGCAAATTGGCTGCAGCGAGTTGTTGTAGACCTCCTGGTACAGCATGTGATTCCTACAAACACTGATCTATAGCAACAGTATATTCAGCTTACTCTTGTAGTAAAGACGTATCACATATTGAAAAAAATACTCCTTTTCTCTTTTTTTCTACAATGATGTACTTGTTAAATGCTTCTCAGACATCCTCATGGTGTTTTGTGATTTTAAAAAACTAATTCCTTCTAATTCATTGCTTAAACAAATGGGTGTGTGTGTAGAGCATGGAAGCATCACTGCTGCTGTGCATCACCCAAACCCACTAGAAACCAGACCAGTGAACTTAAAATATTAAGCCAGTTATTGACTTCATTGGAAGGCAGGCAACTGGCTGTGGAGTATTTTATTTTAATGGAAAATATAGAAAAGCAACTTGGCATTCCTGCAAGTGAGCCCACACCATCTCAGCAATTCCTCTTCATGTAAACAGCACTAATTGAATATGTTCTAAACGAGATAAAAATGAACATGTCAAGGAATAGAGTTTGCCCTCCCAGTTTTGGTAGTAATTGTAATGCAGATAATAAAGTACACAAGAATGAGAATGGAAATATCCTGACAGATATTATGCTTTGCTTTTGTTTTATTTTGGCAGCTATAAATTTTAATTTCAGTTGCTAGAAAACTGATGGATGATACATAACATTAATGTGTCATTATTAGTTCCTTAACTATAGCCAATATGTGTACTCTTAAAAATTTTGATAGATATATAAATTAGCTCTGAGGTTTTAACTATTAGTGTTTAATACAACTTAAATAACTATAAATATGATACCCTATTAAATGCAATTTGTGGGAAATACCTCATTAGATAATTTTGTACACATACTAATGCTAAACTTTGTAAATGTTTATCTGGGAGAAAGTCCCTTGTACTTAGAGGAGGTAGGAAAAATGCATAGGATTGCACTGTTAGTAAAACAATGGGAAGCACATGAAGTTAGTTAACTAATACCTTAACAAAGTTTTGATGCACATCATTATCTTTCAAATTGTAAATTTTACTCTTAAAAACTTCAGCATCTCAAGCGACATATATTATTTTAGCAAGTATTTTAATCCGAATGTGTAAAATATTTCATTTTGTTTAGATTAATTTACAATTTGAAAGAAATCTAAACAAAATGAAATATTTTACACATTCGGATTAAAATACTTGCTAAAATAATATGTCGCTTGAGATGCTGAAGTTTTTAGAGTAAATCTTACTTCACTGTTTTC
>JAPKID020002238.1:1704-13580 GCA_026931265.2 Tropidonophis doriae | reverse complement strand
GCCACTTGCTTATCTCACCATGCCATACTTCTTGCACAATCTTCCTGTGCAAGAAGTATGGCGGTGGTGGGTCTTACACATCCTCCTAATGGTCTCTGCACAATGTCTCTTGTGCACCTAAGTCATGACTTGCTGTCATGCATCTTCTCTGACCTTCGCCAACTCTCCCTAACTTGCCCCACCTCTTGGGCACTCCCTTGCCCTGTTCAGATCTTCCCCTGCATCCCTGCACACTCCCTCACTCCCTTTCCCATATACTTACTTGTCTACAGACATGAGATTTATAATTCCTTTGATTTGGTTGTGGGAAGCTGGCAGGAATAGGTCTAACAATCATGGTATTCAGTTAACAGCTGCATTCGGAACTACCAGGGTATGCACTTTATGGCCACATTGCTTAGCGATGAAAATTCTGGTTTCACTTGCTGTCATTACCTGTCATCCAACCAATTCTTGCACAAATTTTGTTTCAATGTACATTAGAACTTTTTCTTGAATCAAATATATATATATATATGTCTGTGTGTATGCATATCTTTTCTCCTGTGTTGCATGCTTTAGGGAACACTCAATTTTGGTGGGATTCGTGTAGGCAATGGGCCAACTGAGGAAGATGCTGAGATAATCCAGCATGATCAACTCTCCACCCATTCTGAGGAGGGTGAAGAGGTAAGTCTTCCTTTTTAGTACTGTAAAATTTTAGGTAGGAAGAGTTGTCTAGCACGAGGCCAAACAGAGCCTTTGTTCCTTTGGCTTTTTTCAAAGACAAACACTAACAAATTCTGTCTTGGACAAGTTCTAATAGCAACCAGCTAAAGTGGTTATGTACATACATGGGCTGCTTTTGATATTTTTTACATTATCCCTTTTAAAAATGTATTCCATTATTTGAATATGTTTTTTGCACATTTGAAAAGTTGATCTTTTAAATACTTTTTAAATTAACCATATGTTTTGGCTTGGTTATCTTACTCTTTTTCAAAGAGCAATGCTAAAATACTACAAGTCTGGCCAGCTACTTATTAAACTTGTGTTATCTTTATATAACACGAGTCCTCAAACTACAGCCCACTGAAGTCATTAATTTGGCCCACACAGGACCACGAGGCTTCCCCGTCCACCCAGTCACATGAGCAATCTTGCAACTCCCCCCCCTACACCCAACAGTCTGAGGGACCATGAATTGGCCCCCTGTTTAAAAAGTTTGAGGACCCCTGTTATATATTCTACATTGGAGTTCAGATAAACAACCTAATGTTTTGATCAGGATGTATAATGATGTCATGGATATGAGTTGGATAACCTCATTGTTTATAGCCTGACTTCTTATACGCTGTGGGATAGGGGATATAGTCTTAACATTCCTGGACAATGGAGCATTAGTGTTGTGTTGCTCAGATGAAAAGATGCTTTTGTGTTCTTAAATTATACGTGACAAGCTCTATGTTCTTTTTGTGTTTTCAAGCCTGCCGTGGAGGAAGTGGTAAGCTTGTAGCCAATTTCTGTTACTCTATTTATCCAGATTAAATATTTCATGAATTTAAACTATTTTATAGAATTAAATGTTCTCACATTAGTGATTTGGCAGATATTGTTTTAATCATATGCATAAAATATTTATAATTGTAGATAATTAATCATTTTTATCCATTTTCTACTTTAAAACAAATATGTATATGAATCACTACATATATATACTTCAAAGACTTTTCTGAATTTTGTGGAAATTTAGTTTATAAATTATTATCAAATCTTCTGCTTCATTTATTGAGTAAAGGTAATAAATGTCACAAGGTCATTCATTTAGAAGCTCTTCAGTTAACAAGCCTGCACTTATATTGCAGCTAATCAGTTTCTGCTGCATGTTGTCACTTGTATAGTCACACATCAAAGTTCTGCAGCAATCGCCAGAATTGTTTGTAGCAATCTGGTTTTTTTAATCTCTGTTTAACAAAGATTTATCATTATTTGTGTTCCCAATAATGGGACTCCTACAGAAACATATGTGATTAAAGAGAGCAGGCAAATGAATAAGAGCAAGAGATTATCTGCAGACCAAGCTAGCCTCCCTTTTTTCCTCCCTCTCGGCTATCTCTGCAAAAGAAGAAATTGTTGTTTCATTTTGTAATTATTATTGCTGGGTTTGTCTTCCAATGAAATGGTCTGTTCCACACGCAGATGTAGCAAATACCTTAGTTTCATTGACTTTCTGGGAATATGGAAAACAATTATTTTACTGTCTTCTACCCTGCTTAGAAATTGAGCTTGACCCTTCTAGCAAAACATATGTAAATCATTTATGTATGTATAAAGAGAGAGAGCTTTTCAATAAAGTAAAAAAACAAACAAGGTATTATGATTAATTTAAGAACAATTAGGAAAAATTGAATGAAAAAATGAATGAAAACCCCAAAAAAATTCAGATATGCTTTCCACCCTTCTCTTGAGCAAGTATCACTTTAACCTGTCCCCAAAAATATCTCCATCCAGACTATATTTAATTCTTCAGGGGTTAATTCTGGAATACATGAAAGCTACAATGCCTTACATAGATTAAGTGTTCAGGTTCAGGTTGCCTAATGGTCATTCAGTTATAAGAGTTAAAGCAAACTAAGTTCTTCAAACTGCATCTCAGAATATAGGAATGAGTAATATTAAAGAAAATTGCTTGTTCATTGTTAATTTAAAATTTAAAACTACATCAGAATCATTAGGATAGAATTTGAAATAAGGAGAATGAATATCTATCACAGTGTGTTAATATTTCCTTAACTGACAATTCAGGATAGACCGTTAGACAAATCAGCTGGACTTTTTTTTTGAAAATGTGTAATCAAGATTCCTAATAGAATATGTCTCTAGTGCATCGGTGTCAAAATCAAGGCCTGGGGGCTGGATCTGGCCCACAGGGGTATTTAGATCTAGCCCACGGAGCTGCCCTGGAAACAGCGAACAACCGGCCCACAGTGTCTCTACCAGCAAAAATGGCGATCAAAAGAGCTGTGTGTGGCCCTCCGGAGCTCCATTATCATTGACAGATGGTTGCAGGAGGCTGTCGCAGGTGAAAGTGAAGCTCACGCAGGCTGCAGGCATCCCTCCTAAGCTCTGTTTCCACTGGCAGAGGGATGTAGGAGGCCATTGCAGCTGAAAACAGAGCTTTCAAGGGCCGTGGGCAGCACTCCCAAATTCCATTTTTGTTGGCAGAGGATTGCAGGAAGCCATTGCAGCAAAAAACGGAGCTCGGGAGACAGTTTTCACTGGCAGAAAGCTTGGCCCACCAAAGGCACCCCTGACAAATGACGTTGAGCTGGCCCTGGCCACCCAAGATCAAACGCAACTCTGATGCGACACTCAATGAAATTGCATTTCACATCCCTGCCCTAGTCTATCAGCCTCTACTTTGTCCAATTTCTGAATGACCTGATGTCCTTTTTGGTTTTTGGAAAGAGCTAGATCTTGGCAGCACATGATTGCAGTAGTTAAAAATAGATCATTTTATCTTCTGTGTCTCTGCCAAGAGAAGAGCAAGAACCTTTCCATAGCAGCCATTTGCTAACAGGGTCTGATAATGAATCCAAATGCATTGATGGAAATGTAAGACCGAGCACATGCAGCACAGATTTTCCTCCAAATATAGCTCTCAGTTTATCTGCGATGTGCTGACTGAGGCGGACCCTTCACAAAGGGACAAAGTAAGCATACTCATTAACCTTTGGACTGCTGCATCACAAAGGATTTATTATACTCGTAGCTTAAAATGGATTTTTTTCCATTTTGCTTTTTACAGCAGAATGAATATTATAATGTTAGCATACAAAATCATAACAAAATGGTGGGTTGCCATCCTGCATCTAATAAGAATTATAGCTGCATTTTTAATTATCTGGTTCAGAGTCTTTGTATTAATCCAGTGGTTAGTCTAGTTTTCCTAAGCAATTGCTTAATGCAGAAGGAGAAACAGTTTGAAAAACACACCAAGCGGTTTCCCAGGAAATGAGAAAAATGTCCAGTTCTTGTATTGTATATTTTCTCCAGATTTACTTTTGTTCCCCCCAACCCTCACCTATGATGCTAAATAGATGCAGAAATTCTGGTTGTCCTTCACTCATGACTACAATTGGGACCTGAATCACAGTCACAGAGTGAAGCAATCATTGAGTGAGATATCCAGGAGATTGCTTCACTCAGTGACTGCAATCCTGACTCAGTTATAGTTGTTAAAAGAGTGGAGCAAAACACTTGTCTGCTATAGGCGGACAGGCAGATCTCCTCCTGCTTGGAAGGGAATGTTTGCATTGAGCTGGATAAATGAATCAGGGATCTTCATTGTAATCTCTGCTTTGTTTCTGCAGCATAGTGCAAGAGCTCCTCTCCACTCTATTCACACAAGGGAACTTGTGCCTTAAAGATCTGAGCTTCATTTCTGCAGCCCCACTCTGCAGCTTACAACCTTCCCTTCCAGTCTCCCCACTGACTTCCTGGGAAAGCCGGAAGTTAATGGAGCTGTCATAATTTAATGATCATTAAACAACTAATTATATGTTGAGGGATACCTGTAGTCATCCCTTAATGTCTCCTCATTCAATGACCATTTGAAGTAGCAACAGCAGTGAACAAGGGGGACTTATCATAGGTCTTTATGCCTCCATCTGTCACAGACTTCCTGCAGCTATGTAATCACAATTCGGGTGCTTGGCAACAAGTCAAAATTACAATGTTGCAGTACACCACTGTCACATGATTGCTATTTGCATACTTCCTTGTCAACTTCCAATAAGTGAAATCAGTGGGAAACTAGCAGGAAGTTGCAAATGGTGATCCTATAACTAGAGATGGATGCTGTAACTGAACCAGATTTGCTTAATGATGGCAACTGGGGCAGCCAGTATTGCCATCATAAGTTGATGCAGTTACATGAAGTAGATTTCTTGGTCCCAATTTCATTGGTACTGAAGACTACCTGTAACCATAGAGAGTTTTTATAAGCCTGCAGGGTTTGTGCCAGACTTTGAATATATAAAAAATATAATGCAAAATCTCTGAGGATCTGTACAGAATATGTACCTATAGCAACAGATTAAATAGACCATCCAGCTTGACCATTGTGCTCTTTTCCTTTTAGTATTTTTCATACATCTCCAGTATATTGTGTAAAAGTGCTCTGTAGGGGTATGGAATGTGACTTTGTGCACAGAATTCAGCTTTTTCAGATTTTTATAGTCACTTGGCAAATAAAGCATTTCTAAACATTCTTGCTGTGAGTAATATGTGAAAATTACTACAAATAGTCAAATGTCTGCTGAAATTGAAAAATTTGTAGAGAGGTGGCCAGATAGACTAAGTCAATGAGACATCAATTTAGTGTATAGCTTTTTGCCCTTTTCATCTGACAAGTCACGTGAACCTTTGACACTTTATTCTAAACATGGATGGTGCTTATTATAACACAACTGTAGATAGCATTATGCAAAAGCAAGCTTGATAAAGTATCTCAAGCTTTTAAATGCAAAATATGGAAATCCCCAGTAATTTCAGTGTTTATTTAGCATATTCATGAGGTTAGCTTTGGCTAAGACTTTTAAAATCTTCCATAGTTGCAAATAAGAGACTTGAATTCATTTAATCTTTGTAGTTTGAAATATGCTCTCATGTAACTTAGAAAATTTTTGAAGCAGCAAAACTGCAGTTCGTATCTGGTACTTTTAACTGAGTATCCTCTATTTTGAAAAGGCTCCAGAAATTCTAAAATGAATCAGCCAAAATAGATGGGGTGGCTTAATATTATTTTATAATGTTTCTGGTGACTATCCATCTTTTTCCTACTGCTTTTTAAATCTTATTCTTCATGATTGTTTAAATAGCCAGAATTATGAGTGGCTCTTTTTCTAAAGAGTAAATGGTAAGAAAATGGAAAATTTAGCAAATGACAAAATAGATGTTCCTATCCACAGCACATTGAAAATATGAATAATGCTTTTTGATGGTGAAGTTTCATTAAGACCAGGTTTCGTGGCAGTCCCATGCTGTTTGATAATTTTTGTCTCCTAGTACAATAGGGGCATTGATAAGGCATGGAAATGTAGGCCACAGAGATGTAAATGTAAGAATTATTTCCAAATTTAATGTTGCGCTCTTTACTCCCAAATCATAGTCAGATGGTTTACTTGAACCTATATATTGCATCTTGCTCTGGAGAAGCAACCCTGTTTTGCAGTTTAGTGTTATACTGCATAAACAATCATTTTATAGTAATTTTATTAGATGCTATATTTAAAAATAAAAATTATATTATATTTAAAATTATATTTAAAAATTTAAACGTTTTTTTAAATTAAAGATTGAAAAGAAAAAAAATAGAAAAAATAAAGGAAAGGAAAAACCATATCCTAGCTTTTATCTGTAAATAAACCCCTAAAGACTTGTCCTTAGATAAATAGCCTGGGGGAATAATTTTTATTTTGCCATTTCATCCCCAGAAGCCCACATTAAGTAAATAATTCTGACCTTTAGCTGTCATAGATTTATGAGGGCCTGAGTGCTACCTGGAAATTTTGATTAACCTTGCAATGCAGTAGTAATAGTTTCTGCTATTATTTTTATTTCCTGACTATGTAAAGATTCTCTATTAATTGCTTTGTTTCTCACTTAGAACTAACTTCATTTTCTTCTGCAGTTTAATTTTGGAGATACCGTTATCAATCAGTCTATCCATACCATTGAATATTGCTTAGGATGTATCTCCAATACAGCCTCATACCTGCGTCTCTGGGCACTCAGTCTGGCTCATGCACGTGAGTACTTTCTCCCTGTCTTATTTCAACATAGTGAAGGGGAAAGGCAAATTCCAGCCATGAATTAAAAGATCAGTATTTTCTTTTTATTATTAATGTAAATGAGGGAAGGCAATCGTAGTACTCTTTATTAATCATAATTCATACTTTTTAAAATTATGATTCCGATAAACTTTTGCTTTTGGCCATGCTGACTAAAGTGGAAGTTGAAATCTAAAACAGCTGGGAGATTATGGCTTGCACTATTCATTTCTTTTATTATGCTGAATATAAGGTTAGTGTGCTGGAAAAGATCATGTGCACCCACTATTTCTTAGTTCCTTATCAAAATTATTTAAAGTACTATTTATTACATAAGCGTAAACTGTCCCCTGAAGCAGGATTTGTTCTTTCCACTGTGGAATGGGTGTGGAGTTCTTTAGAGGAAATTGTTTCTGGGGTTTGTTTCCGATGCATGACTAATTTAAAAAACTAGCATCTCCACACTTTATAGGCATGATCCTTAGATACCTTTAAAAAAGAATGGCTTAAAAAAGCTGGAATGTGGTTGGAGCTGCTGGTCCCTTTTGTCCTTCTGTTTTCATTTATTTTGAGTTTTTTTTCTCTTCACAGAGCTTTCTGAAGTCCTCTGGACCATGGTGATTCACTTGGGTCTTAGTATCAATAATCTGGCTGGTGGTCTGGCCTTGTTCTTTTTATTTGCAATCTTTGCTACCCTAACAGTAGCCATCTTATTAGTCATGGAAGGTCTTTCAGCTTTCCTGCATGCCCTCCGTTTGCACTGGTGAGTGTCAAGTAGTTGATTTTCTAATACAAAAGAATCAAAGTCATAACTCAGTAAGAGTGTTTGAATCTTAGATCTCTAAAAACTCAGTTTTGATCCCTGTCAACTCCTGATGAAATATAGGCAACAAGCTAAGAAGGAATCTGTGTAGAATTTTGTACCATTGCTGTCAAGCAGAGCAAATAATAGTTTGACCAGGGTTAGAAGGTTTCAGTTCAGGGTAGAGCCGAGACTGTTTTTGTGTTAATACCTATTTTGACACTAGTACCTATGTATCTTAATTATCTGACTTCTTACTGTGAGCAAAGAGTCTTTTCCTCTTTACTCAGCTAGTTGTTGGTTCATATTTGGTGATTCTATGCACTGAGTTCAAAGGTGGTGTAGAATTTCCAATGAGCACGATCATGTTCAGTCCATTTCCAATGAACTGAGGCTGCCTGCAGCAGCATTGCAGATCTCATATTTCAGACTGGCTAATTCAGATCATGAAGGAGAAAGAGCCTTCTTCCTGCAATTCAGTTGGTTGAATTAACATAATGTGGTCATTTTGGCAAATTGGGGATCCAGCTAATATAATTTGTAAACCATAGTGATATTAAGAATGATATACAAATGGTTGCTTAGTAACTTATTGCTTGATGTAGAGTTGCAACTCCAACAATTATCTCAAGGTAAAAATCTGAAAAAACTTCTTGTCAATCTTATTTTTAGCAATGACCCATTGCAGGATGCTAGCTATTCTGATAGAGAAACTGCCAATTGAATTCCTTTCCCCCCATCTCTGCCTTAGCTTCCTTAGTGTTCAGCTTGAAGAAAAAACAGCTTCCCTTTATGTGCAGGAGCCATTTAGTGTTGAGAGAAAAATGGGAAGAAAGCTACACTATGATTCTCCCTTTTCCCTTGTGTGCATTGTATCCAGTGGAATCTTTCTCAAAAGTGGGCAAAACAGAAACCTACCTAATAAATACAAGTATTTATTATGTAGAAGTATGTAAAACTATGCATTCTTTTTGGCAGAGGTCCAGAGTGTCAATGCATGAAAGATTGTTCCATCCTTCCACTGGTTCCATGTATAAGTCTTCTCTCAGTATTAAAGAGGTATTCTTGAGTCTGAAATGGTATTTCGTGGACCATTTTATCAACATTTATGGAATAAGCATGGCAGCAATTAATCAAATGGATTATAAGCTTGCATGTAATTATTTTTGGGTGCTAAAACTATTTTGTCAAGATCTAACAGGCAAAGATTCTCCAGAATCTATCTTATCATTTAGCTATCTGATCAATCTGTCTGATCAATCTCTCATTTAGCGTGTCTTTGACTCTTCAGTGGTACTTTTGCTGTGCTCTGTGCTTGTAGCACTTGTTTTCCTTGCCTATTTCATATTAAGTTGCTGATTTGTTGGTGGCGGGGGTGGGGGGGTCTTTTCTTGTCAGGGAAGTCCAGCTTTACAGAACAATAGAAGCTACACTATTTGCAATCATGACATCAACCACTATCTCAATCTTGCAGGAGGGCCCAGAGATCACTTTCCTTGCCCTGCCCTTTTTTCTCTGTGCCAAGTTCCAAGCACAAAAGCTTCCCATATGACCAGCTGTATTTGAAGATAGGAGGCTTTGAGTCATTTTTGGTTAGGACAAAGTTCACCATCAATACCCAGGCTTGTAGAAATCTCTTCTGGTTATCTGAGACCTTAAACTGAAAATTTTGTTTGGGAGAAAACCCAAATGTTTTTCAAAGGATGCTTCCGTCAATAAAAACAGAATAAATGATGGACTGGGAAGAAGAAGCGAGGTTCCCTTCGCATCAGCAGATAATCTGATTAGCTGCTAGTAAGATGAATTTAAAATAATACAGTTTGTGCACAAAATTGCAAATAGATCATTTGTATCTGGGAGGAACAAAACGGTTAATACTCTTCCTGCAAGATCCAATCTGAGAACAGAGTTCCCCACAAATTAGAAATGCATTTATAAACTTCAAAGAAATTGAATTCCACTGAAATAAAAGCTTGCTTGTAAAGTTTTAAAAGCAATATTACACTTTTTTTAAAGAGTAGGCATGCAGTAAGACATACTGAAGAACTCGGAACTCTAGAATTAAGGTGAATAAAGGTAATGTTTGGTTGAGAAACTTGCATGTTCAGTAGATCTTTTCTTCATCTTTTGCAGGATGGTGATAGATGAAGAAATAGGGGGAAATAGAGTCCTTTTGATTTAATGAGCTTTCACTTTATGCATTAAATTGGCATACAGTAATCTAAAAATTCTGGCTTAATATACCATGGAATGAATACATTCTTATTAGAACATACAGCAGTTTGTTCCACTTTGTGCTTAGCTTCCTTTGAATGTGTAAATTAGTATAGGCTGTTGGGTCTTTCTCACTATGGCTTATTAAGCTAGGTCTTACCATATATATGAAAGCCTTCCTATTAAGCCAGAGCATTGATCCATCCTGCCTTCTGGGATCCTTTTATCTAGAGGTGCCAAAGTTTGTACTTGGCAGCCTTCTGCCTGTGAAGGGCTAGTTTATGAAATGAGTCACCTCATTTTCCCTTAGTATTCATAAGCTGTGAATGTGTTTGCTGCAAGGGAGAATGGAATGAATTCTTTAAACCACTGGAAAAATACTTTCCGTTTCTCCCTGTTTTGCCATTCCTGGCTGGGATGGATTTATCTTATAATTTTTAGGCAGCTGTACATTCCAGGGAAATGATTGCCCTGGCCGAGTCACAAACAACTTTTCAAATAAATCCTGGGTTTTCTTATTTATATGGCTGCATGAAAAGAAAGTGGATATTTTACAATTATATACTGCTGGTGGATTAGATTCTATTTCTTCTGCCACACAAAAAATCATTTTGCCAGTGAATTGACAGCTATGAGAGAATGGTACAGTGCAATTTATTAGTTTAGACTATGGGAGAATTGGAGAAGACAAGCAGGGGGTGGAGTTGTATCCACAAGAGCCTTCGAGCTGGAAAGAGAATAACTCAAAGATGATCAGAGTCCTGCTATTGAGAAAAGGAATATTTAGAAATGTGTTCCCTCTCATGACATGTATTTGTGTGACCAAGTTATAGTCCCTCTTCAAGTTAGGAGTGAAAATCCAAAAGACAGCTGAGACCAGGAGCAGAAATAAGGCTCACCTGGTTTACCAAAGGTACATAATGCATTGTAAATGAACTTGTTCCTGAAGGACAAGATATGTGGAATTTCCAGGCTAAATGAAAGAAATGGCTACTATTGCAGTTAGCTACGCCAAGGAAGTTGGAGCAGCAGCAGCAGATAACTTGGTGCCAATTGGATGTGATACATTTCATGCCACAAAGGAACTGCACATTCTGTAGAGGGTTGGGTATAAGTAGAAGGGGTGGGGAGAGGAAGTTTTTGGAGTCAATATTTTCAGTTACGGATTTTGGAATGAATTTAATCTGATTCAGAAATGGAGAATTTGTGTTTCCCTGCTCTTATTATTTTTAGAGTGTTCTTCTTCCAGTAGTAAGATTGTGGAGCTTGCTCTGTGCTCGCTCTATCTTTGAATAAATAATACAAAAATCTCTAGATTAAATCTGCAACGATCAGTGTCATTCTTTGGGGCATGGGGAGATCCTTGTTTCTAGATATAGGTAGTCCTCGACTTTCAACAATTCTATAAGTGACTTGTGACCATTTTTCACACTTGTTACAGCATTTCTTTGGTCACATGATCAAAATTCAGATGTTTGGCAACTGATACATATTTATGACGGTTGCAGTGTTCTGGAGTCATGTGATCACCTTTTGCAACCTTATAAGTCAAAATCAGTGGGGAAGTCACATTCACTTAACAATCTTGTTACTAACTTAACAAGTGCAGTAATTCACTTAACAACTGTGGCAAGTAAAGTTGTACAAAATTTTGGGGCACAATTCATTTAACAATCTCTTGCTTAGTATCAGAAATTTTGGCTCAATTGTGACTAAGTCAAGGGCTGACTTTTTTCTGTTTTCTTTTACTATCAGCAGAATTGTAGCTATTCGTAAATACTTTTGAACTGAATTGCTGCTCGCCTTTTGGTAGTAAACATCCCTTCTTCCCATTTGGTTGCATTTCATACCATTTTTGTCTGATGTTCAATCACAAATGCTAGTTGACACAGAAAATTGATTTTGGAAAGTTCACTGGCTCTTAGTTTTGTGGCAGAAATTTTAAATGTTGACAAATGGGACTGTTTCTTTTGCCTCCTCCCCCAACTGTGCCCATCAGTAGCTTCAACAAGTGAAGAGAAGTAAAAAATGGGTTTTTCCCCTAAGTC
>JAPKID020002237.1:0-13581 GCA_026931265.2 Tropidonophis doriae | reverse complement strand
TATCTTATTCATCATAGTCTTCATACATTCAACAGCCTTGAATTTGTCCAATAGATCATCGTTATCATAGATCATCATTATTTAATCTGATGTTGATTCCATTTGACTTTGCTGTTCCTGAAAACAATCAGCAAAATTCCATACATTTCCCAGTTAGAAAGCAACAGGCATGGCAATAGAGAACAAACACTTCAGCATACATAGACACAAAGCAAGAATCTTTGTGCTCCCAAAGTTGCTGGGAGCCTTCTGGATTGAAAACCCCACCATGGGATAAATGCATTTTAGATCTACATCCCACTTCTAGCATCTTCTAGAAATCACATATCCTGTAATATGTTGTCATATTAGTAAGTTTCAGATAGCTTTGCCAGGTGGAAATATATATCCTCAACCAGTGCTTTAAATCTGCTCTTCAATTCAGAGGCTACTTGAAGGCATAACATCTTTCTCCAATTTCCCCCAGATATAAAATCATAGAGATTATTGGGAGGGCAACCTTCTCCCAAAGCCTTGTGATGCTGGGTATATCTGTAAAAGCAAAGTTTGTTCTAGGGAAAAGAGCAGTGTTTTTTCAACTACAGTATAACACAAAACCTAATGACCATAGCTGATTGTGTACTGCTCATGCTAACATATACTAAACAGAAGTGAATGAAGGTCGATAGGCCCATGTTTCCTTTTTCCAAAGTCTTATTTCCAACACTCTGCTTTGGCATTGCAGCCAGGTGCAAAAAGTTCAATTGCTCACCAGCAACAGAGTGCAAGTATGTGATCTTACAATCTCTCTTTTATCCAGAGAAAATTGGCCAGCCAAAAAACACACCATCTGACTTCTCCTCTTACCCCAATCCCATCTTCATTACCTTGGAGATTGTTTAATTCACTATGAAACCTCACCAAAAGGTGTTTGTGTGATATTTTATTAATACATAGTCTATACCAGGGGTCTCGAACCTTTGCAACTTTAAGTCTGAAGGACTTCAGTTCCCTGAATTCTGGAACCTGAAGTTCTTCAGATAAAGTTGCAAAGGTTGGAGACCCCTGGTCTATACTGCTAGACCCCTCTTTGTCTACTTTGTTGCTATTACTGTTAACATGGGTACTTATGTTTTTGTAGTTTTTCATAGTTTTCCTGATTTTTTAAATTTTTGTATTTTCTATTGTGGTAAATTGTAGATGGATGGATGGATGGATGGATGGATGGACAGACAGACAGATATTTTAATGAAAAAAAGGAAGTGAAGCTACCATGATATGAAAATATTGTTTATACCTTAGTAAATTTTGTGAAATCACTATTGATTTCAACAAACCATAGTTAAGAAAAATGTGGCTTGGCATTTTATGTGAACCTAGCAGGTGTTTGTAGCCCAACTCAACAATACTTTTAAGACTGACTTACTGTAAATGTCATGATCTGACTCGGATTAATTTTTTCCCCATAATGATGACATTCCTGATCCATTTTTTCTCATACATTCTGAATATGACATTTATTGTAAGGCAAGAGTAGCTTTTACAGTGACTCAATTAAAGATACATACTGCTGTTCAGGGAAAGACAAGTGGAAGCTTGTTTGTGGCAAAATAATTCTTGTCTGGAATTGTAGCAAAAGGGATCAAGCCCAAGAACCCATGTGTTCTGATTCCAACTTACAAGAACTTCTAGCAGGTTATTTATTTATTTTTTAGAAAAGTCCTCCACATCTCAGCAGTAGAAGACCCATTTTACAGTAAGAGCTCTGTGTTTGTTGGTGGGTGCATGTGTTATAAAAATATCAAAAAGTCTTAGATAAATGTATAGCCTGCAATGGAAGCGCTTTAGAATAAGAACTTTGTACACACTTTTAGAGAACTTTGGCTCACACCACAAAACAAAACAAAATTGACAGGCAGATATCTTTTTGCAGAGTTGACAGCATCTGATGGACTTCTTCTGATCTTGGATGAAAGATTGTAAAGGAATCTTAGCATTCTAGACTAGACTGGGAGTCACAGAATATAGGATCATTGGTTAGAAGGGACTCCAGAACTCCTTAGTCCAACCTCCTACTCAAAGTAGGAGTTTCTAAATAATAAATATTTCCAATAAAGACAATAATGAGCTACTTCTATAGTCATCAGAACTGAATTTCAATTCCTGGGAGTTTTTAACTTCACTTTGTTTTAATTAGTTCAGCCTGATTTGAGAACATGACACGTGGTCTCTTTTTTAAAAAAAATTTACCCAGCTGCTAAAATTTAAACCTCCCCTTTGTCTCAAAGCACATTTTCTTTGCTTATCTTTTACTTTACTAACTTTAAGTTGTGATAAACTAAGTCTACTGTGCTTGGGGGTCACCCTGCTTCTTCTGTAGAATGGGACACCGGACCTTCACCCCACAGGCCTCTGATAGCACCATTGATCAAAACAAGCAAGACTGGAAAAGCTGTTCACTGAACTCTTGAAGGCTACCACCATTGAAAGGCTGGTAACACTAAGGATGAATTAGTGACCTGGTTTGCTATTAGGAACTTGTTGGGCTACACATTAATCCTGCTGATTTGAACTGTTGCTTGATTCCACTCACATCTGCCCTACTGTACCTTTGCATGTTATCTTACAAATCATACAGCCAGTCAGGGCCATATCATTAACAGAGAGATAACAGATAACAAACAATAGAAGCCAAATCTAAATAGAGGCAGATTAGGGAGTTATCATATGCATTCACAGATTATTTATTTACATCATGTATACCTATCTAGATCACTTATTGGAACCTCTTGAAGGCTATGATGGTTATTGCTAAAGAAGATGTACATTTGTTATCTCTTTGGAGTTGCTAATGTAAAAACTATCTTCTTGGATTTGATTACTGAAATAGCTCTAGAATTTTAGAAGTAAGGCAGAATTGCATTTTAGCAAACAATATGAAACAAATACTATGTTGAATCAGGAAGAGAAATTCAGAAGCAATACCACACTGATCATCATGTCTGTCTATGGAGACTCGCAGTCATCCAGGTTGTAATTGTCCCAAAGATGCTTTTTCAAAAGGCAACTGGACTTTGTTTTCCCTTGAAGATATTTCGCTTCTCAATCAAGAAGAAGCTCAATCAAGAGTGAATAAGGAAATGTCACAAAAAAATCCCTAATAAATACATTTGTTTTGTTCCAAAAGATAAGGCTTCCTCCAAGAGATTCAAAAATGCAAAAAATGAAAATGTGAAAGGCTTGATACAGTAATTGACTGCTCATTTAGTGGGAGTGGATTTTGCTTTTATTAGTCATTTCTAAATTAATGCTAAACCTCAAAAGAATTTTCTCCATTGGCCACAGATTTGGACTAGAAGATATATGAGATTCCTCCTAGTTCTTGCGGTTTATAATTTTATATCTAATACCTGTTGTTCCAAGATATTCATATGTAACACCTGCATTCAAAGAGCAGAACAACTCTGTCGAGATTGTTCATCCAGCACCATATGCAAAAGTGTCCATATTATCTCTGTTCTTTTTTCAGATTCCCCCCCCCTCCAAAATTCACATGTCATAGAATTGTTAAAAATTAGCACCACATACTACAAATCATTATAAAATGCCAAGAAGCAACCTGTTGGACTAAAATAGTACAGACAATAATCAGGAATTCTGCTTTCAGGAAACAGGCTTTCCTATGACAGGAAGCAAAAGAGAGACTGCTGGAGACAACAGGCCACAAAGCCTCCAATTGCCAAAAAAGACAACATGGCTGTACTGGCACATCCCCACAGCAGGAAATCTCTGAATGATGCATTCAATCTGCACAGCAATTTAACATGTCATTTGCTTCCTGAGCACTGATACTCAGAGTCATTTTTTATCCATTTTTGCTCCCTTAATCTCAGGGAGCCCATCATCCCCTACAGAAGCAGGGAAGTGAAGGTCAAACAGCTATTGGAATGCTACCCTGAAAAATATCTGTAGCTCATTTTCCTGAACTTTCAAAACTCTTCTGTGTGCAGTTTGAAGCTCTGACCTTCAGTCTCTGTTTTACTGTGCCATTTATTCAAGCACACTGGGGCCATGCTCACCATGTGATGCCAAATGTAACGCCTGTGAAAGTAACTCAGAGACAGACAAGAAAAATGTGGAATTTTGCTAAAGAAGGGGGAAAAATGGGTGCCCTATCGATCTGAATTGTCTGAAACAATTGAAATGGATCTTAATAGAATAGCAGTTGTGGGTAATGAGACGAACTATGTTCACATGGTACATATTGATCTGCATGAATATGGAGCGAGACAAGCTATTCCACACTAGACTGCCAGCCATTCATTAAAAATCCTGGAGCCTTTATTTTGAAGACTATACCTGTGATGGTGAACCTATGACAAGCGTGCCAGAAACAGCACACAGAGCCATCTCTCCGGGCATGCTAGCTAGTGTCCATTGCTCTTCCAGGTTCCAGCCAACTGATATTCATGCACACAGAAGTTCTGGAAACCAGAAGAGCATATTTCTGGAATGCATGCGTGCATCAGGAAGCTGAGCTTCTGGTTTCTGGCAAGTGCATGCGCACCAGCCAGTTGATCTTCATGTGCACATGCATGTCAGAAAACAGAAGATCAGGTGACCAGTGTGCATGCACATGCCATAAACCAGAAGCTCAGCTTCCTGGTGCTGCTCTTTCAATTTTTGGTGCTCCTGCACCTAAGCTAGGGAGCTGCTCTTCCAGTTTCCGGTGCTCCCACATGCACATGTTCCCATTTCAGCACTCGGTGCTGAAAAGGTTCACCAAACACTGCCATCAAATCAATTGATGGATACCCTACAATCTTCCGATAATAAGTTGTCGGTCATGCAGGAAAGATGTTCCTAATCACTAGGAATAACCAAGGTGGGCCACTCTCTACTCAAATCACAATTCTGTTATGTCTGATTTTATTGGATAAGCATTCATCCTTAATTGGTACCTGATGGAAGAGTTCCTTATCAGATGAAAGCAGCTGGAGCTCTCTACTATTAGAGGAAACCTCAGAACTTATTCCAAATTACCTCCCACATCTACAGCTGTGATCACTATTACAGCGCGAGGGAGGGAGATTGGCACCATACCTTTTCAATTACTACATCACCCAGGTGTTTATTTTCAGGAATATTGTATGTCCATAGGACTGTGTTTATTTTTTTCCAAACTGAGATTTTGCAAATGTATGCAACCAACCGCCTTAATGAAGTATAAGATTGTAGAATGCCTTGTTACATTCCACATATATTATGGGCATAAAGAATCTTTCCACAATCACAGATGGCGATTCACAATCACAATGCACAGATGGTGTATACCATCTGCAATACTGGGAGGCTGTAAACAGCCCTGCAGTCTTTTCGCCTAACCAGTTCTTTTTTTAAAAAAATTTCTCCTTCTTCCTGGAGGGTGATGAGAAAAGTTACTGCATGTGCAAGTTGGCCAGTTCCCAGTTGCTTGAGTCAAATATAAGCAAACTGCTTTTACTTATTTTAGGAAGAAAAAAAGAGTCAACCTTGGATTGTGTTTCTAAGTGAAATCTGCCTAATTTGTGAGATTTGTTTCAAACCTTTCAGGACTCCACATTACCAATGCACCAATTTGCCTTTCTAAAAACATCAGGCACAATACTTTCTGAAGTTTGGGTTTATAAGAGAGTGGGAAAGAGAAGGGAGAAAAAAAAAACACCAGCCATGTCAGAACAAAAATATACTAGTGAGTAACCTAACTAAGAAGAGTCACCAAGTAAAGGTAAAGAATTTGAAATACAAACCAGGCTTAAGCCAATTTATTCATTATTTCTTTTATTTCTTTTATTTATTTATTATTTGCATTTATACCCCGCGCCCATCTCACCACAAGGGGACTTGGGGCGGCACACAGGGAATATAAAATATAAATAAACATATATACAAGAATAACATTCGTAAAAACTAAATTAAATTAACCCACCTTGCGCTAAAACCAGTTAAAAACCCCTGAATTAAAACTTTGATAACTAAAAGCAGTGCAGTGTCGAGTAAATCATGCCAGGCCAGGTAGATGGAAGAAATGCGTTTTTAGACCCTGGTGGAACAGGCGGAGATCAGAGATGACGCGGAGTTCGGGAGGTAGGTCGTTCCAGAGGGTTGGGCCCAGCACAACTTTATAACAACTATTGTAAACTCAGATCGGATATCTTAGGCCAAAATACTTTGAATTTGGAACATAACAGGGATATGTGATACCTAAAAAGCTCCCAGAAACATTGAGGGTATAAAGCTTGCTTCTGCTTCATGTCCCCGCCCCTCAAATAAAAAATCGGGGAAGGGAAATAGAATGTGATTTTTTTTCATTGTTTTTTCCATGAAATGAAATAGTTTCTATTTGGAAAATACTGCTTGATTGGGTTTTTTTTTTGATGATTTTACAACTCCTTCAATTGTTCAAACCCATAACAAAAAGAGGTGGGGACAGTAATAGCAACAAAATATAGGCTTTTATGTATGGTATATACATGTAGTTATGTCAGGAGGAACATTTAAAGATATTCATCAATCACGTATATCTTCCAGGGGAAGGTGTACATGCACGTTCATTGATTTATGTTTGGAGGACTGTACAGTTGATTGTTGGCAAATAAGTGAATGAAGGTGTCTATTGAAAGACACATAAAAATAGATTTCTTTCTTCCAGAATATTTATTAGGAAAGAGCTATCATCATCTCTTTTCATATAGGACTTAATTTCAGTCTACTAAAAAAAAACCCCACAAAACAAATGTTGAACATGTGGGGTTTTATCTTCTGAATGTAGAATCCAAATTTTTGCCTATTCTACAAAATGCCACATTAGGTTCAGCGGGGTCTCATATAAATCAATATAAAGAGGTAGTTCTGAGACATCTTTGACTTGAAAAGAGAAAATTATGTGCAGTAAAAATATTGTAAGTCTACCATAAGATTATATCTGCATCATAACTGATAGTTTAGAGTAGATGGATTAACATATCAGAAACGTGTATTGTAATGTAAAACAAAAATGCTGAAAACATTTACTGACTAAAATATCAGAATGCACTATTTTGATTCAACACCATGGATGTTCATGAGATTTACAAGCACTAGTGAATTTTAGAACAGCTGGACAAAGATTAAGATTCAAATTTAGCTATCAACACAACTGATAATTCTGTGGAGGTCTTTGTTGGCAGATTGATTTTTCTATATAGTGACTATTTTGTTACAGATCCTCACCCAGTGATTGCAATTGGTTCCAGCAAAATGGTTACTAAACAATCTATTCCTTCCTGAGCTGCTTTTCTCCGCAACCCAGCATTTCCCTAAATGTATTAATTGCAAGTTAACAAGCTCAGCTCTATGTCTTTAATTAGATGATTAGAAGCTGCCTAGCTGGTAGCTGTTGCCTGAAACTGGCCACAACTTGATCAGTTTCACACTGAAGATTTTTGTTATATTTTTCCTATTAAAAAGCTATTTTGTTATAAAGATTTTTGTTGTTCTCAATGGGCGCTTTTGTTGGACAATACCTTTATTATAATTGTTTTTGTGAATAGTCACTACCCAAGGGAGTTATTAAATGTGAATCACCTATATTTTTTGTTTAGCCTTAACAAAGCTGATGTGATATATCATGAGGAAAAATAATATCATATTTCTGATTTGCTGATGGATGAATAATAACATATGTGCTTTGTTTGCAAAAAGCTTTCTAGCTGGTTCTTTGCTCTTTTGGGAAACAGTTGTTGATATTTTATCTGGGCAGGATAGTGTTAACAGTAAATTAGAGTTTGCTAATAATGCAAATAATATATGTGGCAGAAACCTTATTATCTGTTGTTGATCTACGCTGACACTATTCATAGGTTATCTGATTAGCTGATTCCCCAGTTTTGTGGAAGTCTCCCAGGCTGCATAGATCCTTCTTTCCTTTCTCTTTGCTGACCTACTTATATGCAAGAGGCTTTGAAAACATTGCTGGAGCCTCTTCCTTTTGTTCCCTCTCCCCCTTCAAAATCACATGCCCAGCCTAGTTGGGCATGAATCTTTTAAAACTTTGCAGCTCTCATTAGCGCAGCAGCATCTCTGTAATGTATCTCTCTATACTGCTTCATTGTCTTTATGGATTCATTGTTCGAAAAACATTAATTACAGAGTGTAACATGCACACCACAAATGCCATTGATTAGCCTGGGTATTTTTTTTTTTTAAATAAAAGGATAATTACAGTCAGAAGGCTTTTCCGAGGCATCCTGGATTGAGGGCTGTGTGCTAATTGCTCTGTTTAAGGCTGCAAATTAATATGAGGCAAAACACAGTAATCATCTGAAGGGGAATAGATCAAAACAGTTTAAGTGGGATCACAGTGAGGGGCTTTATTGCTCTATCCTCCCTTTTCTCCACGCCATCAGATTTTTACAGTTTCTTTATAAGGAAAAATCTTGGGGGGGGGGGGAATTGACTGTGTTATGAAAATATGTAGCATTACTCCTTAAATCTTAAAACAAGAGAGAGCAGAGTGACTAGAGTAGTACCCAATGGTGAAACGCAGCACTTTTCATCCGCAGAAGAAACTGCAGCATCCTCTACTGCAGAAGCGATTTGCCCATTGGCTTCTCCTCAGCATGTGACCAACGGAGCTGTTTCTCTGTGTTTTTTTCCCCCCTTTCCTCTTCCATCTGTGTGCAGAGCACTGATAGGCCGGGCTGATGCGCAGACAATTTATCATCTTGATCTCCCACTGAGTCAGGGAGCTCTCCTGTCACCAGTATTGATTTCAGAGGATGGACTAAATTTCCTAGGATTTCCATTAAGAATTAAGAAAAAAGCTATAAGCACGCAGGGTAGCCAGGCAGACATGGATATGA
Source organism: Tropidonophis doriae (assembly GCA_026931265.2). NCBI lineage: Eukaryota > Metazoa > Chordata > Lepidosauria > Squamata > Natricidae > Tropidonophis > Tropidonophis doriae. The sequence continues at coordinate 4,720 of JAPKID020002237.1, read as the reverse complement.
GATGGCACTGTGAAACCTCTCAGGTAGCCTTCTTCTCTCACGGCCGATGCAGACCAGAGGCTAAGCACTGCAGCATGCAGGGTTTAAGAGACTGTTAGTCGAAAAGCAAAAATAATAAAAAAATAATAATAAAAAATTTAAAAAAGGAGAAGGAAAATTCATTTGTACCAATTACTGTTTTTTAAACAAAATTGCTTTTATTTGAATTAGAAATTGTCTCCTTGATGATTGCATGCCATTGAAATCAGGAGTTCAAATTTCTGCACGCGATCGGCTTTTCAATTTCAGGATCTTTTTACGTTCAAGAGAATAGCACTTTAAACCCTGATGCTTTTGATTTTCTTTATCTGCTGCTTTTCTAATCCATTGCTTGTGCGTTTCTGTGTTCATGTGTATGTGTCTTTTAATTTTTGCATGCTTGGAAAAGGGAAAGAAGAAATCAATGCAAGCATGGGGAACAGACTTTTTCAATAATTGCTAGGTTATTTTGTTATTAATGACCTGGTGATTATTTTAGTTTAAAAATGCTGAAATTCCGAGTGTGCATGATTCGTAGTACAGTTTTGCATGTTGTGTGTATATATGTGGATTTGTTCTTGTTTCTTTGTGACTGTTTACCGAGCAATGAAATATACATGCATTATTTTTTAATGCAAAGGAATAATTGCCTTTGGTTGTCTAACATTTAATGGTAAATAATGCAAAAGGGCATTTTTTTAGAAATTGCCGATATATTTCTCAATGGGGGGAATCTGCATCCTATAACAATGTGGGACTTTTCTGTATTGTGTTGGGGAAAGATATTTAACTGTTTGTTTCTTATGTGTAAATGGCACTAACAAACCTCCAAAGCATTGATTGTTGTATATTGAAATTATTCTAGAATAATTCATTATTCTTCCCAAAAGTCAGGCATCAGTTATATGTGAAAGCCATTTTTGTGCTGAATGTATGTGCATGTTGACCACTATGGAAATATTGCCTTGCTTTTTCACAATCTTTTTTTTATGCCAACAAGAATGAAAGGGGTTGAATGTTCCAGCCTGTGTGTACTAGGAGAGTGATAGCAAGCTCATTACACAGAGACAAGCATACAATAAGAGATGAAAATGTAAGACAAAAGATGTTTTGGGAAGAAGAAGGAAAGAAACAAAGGATCACCACGGAGAGAATAAATGGTGTGTGTGTATGGGGGGGGGGGACGACTTCCATCTCCTCTGTTCTTAGAAGGGTAAAGGATTCGAATCTCCTGAAAACTCTGGATAATTATATAGTAACTAGAATGTGTGCCTCAGTATTTTGGGAAAAATATTAATCTACTGCAATTTATATGGATTGCTTTTTAGTTCTTTGAGTTTAATGAAAGGCTTTCAAATGGGAAAGGGAAATTGTATCCAGCTTTCATTTCAGTACTGAAGTTACTGAAAAGTTTTTCTCTGAAATTGTACCCCAATATTAATCCTCTGTGACTTGAGCAAGCTGTTTTCTGATGATGAGCAGAAGTATTCTCAGTCTTTCAGAAGTTAATTGTGAGCTTGGTTTTGTAAGGTCAGATATTTTAATTGTGCATAACGTGCTGCAGAAGCTTCACAGCTCTATTATTACGGTGATAGTGGTGTTATTTTAAAAATACAGTTTTATTGATTTTGGGACAAATTTGTCAAGGGAGTAGAAATTGTAATATTAGCAGAAAGAGATTAGATTAAATTATTGGGTTCTCTTGTTTTGAAAAACTTCTACCCGTGTTTCTACCTAAAAAATATTATGCCTAAGAATGTTGCCATTGCTCATCTCAGTTTTCCTAATAGCCATTTATCTTGGATCTCTTGGGCGTGATAATTTGACACAGCTAACAGCTGCGAGAAGAAGAGGTGAAGAGGTTAGGTCACCATGGAAATTGAATTGCCTCCACCCCAATCCTCCATCAGAGAAGATCCTTGCCAGTTAACGCAGAGTTAATTGGCAGAACGAGAGCATTAAATCCATCTACTTTTGTAAGTGAGATGGCAGGGCAGCAGGATGCAGGCAGACTGCTTCCACATTATGCATGCTCTGATTATTAAGACTAAGGTGGTCTCCATTTTTGTGCACTCCAGAGCTGATGTCTACGGTTGACAGAATCAAGTGGCAATGTTTTTCTGGACTCTGACTGCTCGTGGTTATAGATGTCTGTTGATTTATTGAATGTTCTCTTAGCAGAGAAAGGGGGGAATATACCTGTCCACAGAAAGAGAGCAATGGGGAAGGAATCATTCACCATTGTTACGCTTTGCATAGACATTTTGTTTTTGTCCTTCCTCCCCTTCCCCATGAGAAGACTATTCCAATTTTACTCTCTGATTCTGCAAATTACATAAAACATTTCTCATCAAGTGATATTTTAGGTTTAAAAAAAATATCTTTCTCTTTTGAAACATCAAAGCATTTTTGCAATTTTGCAGACCTGACTACTAAGCTTTAAATAGCTATCATTTCAGGTATTACCTGCAGTGATAAATGTGTTAGATTTTCTTTTTTTCCCCCATTGACTGCATTATCAACAGAGAAAACTGAAGGCAAGCTGTTTTTACTGTTGAGGTTGCTTGTAAACAGTGTATGGAAGGTCCTCCCCAAGAATGTTCAGTAAGCCAGCGTCTTCCTCTTACAGGAGCTTGGCTAAAATTTGGTTTCTCTAGAAACTTTTTCTAGCTATGGTATAGTTCATCCTTGTCCATTGGTGTTTGGGTTCTGACGTTCAGGTTTTTTTTAGCTAGAATGATAGCCAGACTGGCTGGTAATTTGGAGAGTTGTACTTGCCAGAGTTCAAGGAGAGTGTGGCATAGTTCTTCTAAATGGTATTAGCAGGTTATTGTAGTGTTCTTCTTTTACAGATAGTTTATTGTTGTGATACAAGGTGGTTATAAAACTGGTTTTAGGTATATATGATGCTTTCTTCTATCTTTACTATTTTACTGATTTATACTATTATCGTTTATTGTTTTATTTGGGTAAATGGGATATACATCATTTGAAAAATATGCTTATTTGTTTATGTATATATCATATTTCATCTCCCCCCCCCATTTTCAGATATACCATGTTTCCCTGAAAATAAGGCAAGGTCTTATTTTCTTTTGAACCCTGAAATAAGTGCTTGGCCTTATTTTTGGGGATGTCTTATTATTTTTGAGGAGGTGGCGAGTGTCGTCATCTCATGACTGCTGCTGTGTTCCAATATTTTCAGGGAGGGCTTATTTTTTGCACATGCGTTCAAAAGGTCAGTTGGGCTTATTATCCAGGGAGGTCTTATTTTTGGGGAAACACGGTAGTTGAGGATAAGTTCTTCAAATGCTGAGGGTAATTATATGTGAACTGGACCTATCCAGAACCCAGATAAATGAGAACCAAAACACCTTGTACATTAAAGTTACATCATATGTGTATTTGAGATTTTGTTTTGTTTCACATTGCATAGCTTTAACATTACCATTGGCCACAATTAGGATTCAATTGTAATTTGATGCTTAGAAGCTTTAGTTGAGGAAAATTGCAGATGCCAGGGCAGGTTTTATTGGGACTGCATTAAATGGAGGAAATATTTTTTTTCCCTTTGTTATTCCTGAACCAGATTCCTTCCTCTGCAACAGCTAAGTTTATAAAACAAATATATCAGGATGTATTTTTCATATGTAACTATTTCTTATTCCCCTTTTTTTCCTTTTGGGATATATTTTTCCTTGAGGTTTTTTCCCTCTCTTCTGAATATAAAGTAGAAAATTAAAAAATAACCAATATTTGAGATAAGTATAACAAGGATAGATGAGTTGTAGAAATATTTAGGTAAGCATGATTAGATTATTATTTGCAATCGCTTTTCCCTGAAGAAATTCAGCCTTTGGAGTGAATGTTCCTATTCTATGCTGCTGGCTGATTTCTTCCACTATAATCAAATACATTGCAGAATTATCCCCGCATTAAAAATGAAAAAAGTTATAAACCTATGCCTATACATTGTACTAAGTTACTTGATTCATTACGTCTGGAGTGAGAACATATTTTCCAAATCTATTTCAGGAGGAATTGATTACACATGTATGAGAATTACCTGCCTGCTGAATCTGCTTCTTTGTAAAGTTAGTTCTTTATTGCTTACCTTCACTGGGTGCCCTGTCTCTTCCTCCTCCTCTTTTGCTTTTCTATTAATCAGTTCTATGTCAGGAAGTTAACCAACATTCCTTGTTGCCTCCTCCTACCCTTCCTTCCTACTTTCTCTCTTTCCTCCCTCCCTCTCTCCTTTTTTGTTCAATCTTCACACCCTTGGCAATGTGCTTGGTTTATGCACATTCTTCTCCCATGCATTTTTAATTATCAGCATAGAATTCTTTGTCACTTACAATATGCATGACAGTATTTAAATTTGAAGGAAATTCCATATTCTAGTGATGGTGATAGTTGCAGTTCATATCTCAAATGAGGAAGAGGCCTGCTGGTGTTGTTAAATGTGAATGTGAAAGGTGAGAAAATTTACATAGACAAAACTGAGGTCAAACAAAATGCACAGGTACAGTATATGTGATACCTTGCTCAATAGTAGTAACTGTAAGAGGGATCTTGGAATCAATAATACAATAGCAGAGTTCGAAGGGACTTTGGAGGTCTTCTAATCCAACCCCCTGCCTAGGCAGAAAACCCTATACCATTTCAGACAAATGGCTATCCAACATCTTCTTAAAGACTTCCA
>JAPKID020002236.1:0-13581 GCA_026931265.2 Tropidonophis doriae | reverse complement strand
TACTAATGAGAGAAAATTCTTGAATTTATAGTCCAGATTTTATTGTGACAAGATTAGGAAAAATTTTATTATCATAAAACATTTCTTTTCCAAAACTACAGAAAGGATATTATTATAGATGGTTTATTAAGGAGATCATCCATCTTCAGATTCAATGTTCAGGACCAACATTAGGATAGGGTTGATCTCTTCTTCTCTTTTAAAGGACATCTAAGATGTCCTTTAGAAATTATTTTTGGATCAGGTGAGTCTTTTGTATTCCTCTTGCATTCCCTGATATTTATACACTTTCTGGATTCCCCCAAAGACAATTACAAATGTGTTACAATGGTCACTCTATTCCTGCATACAAAAATATAAACCCTATTTGTAATGTAGATTTCTATTATTCCCTGGAGTTTAGAGAAATTGTGTCTATAATAGTGTAAATGGCATAAGATTGTCTTTTTAACACAAAAAAGCAGACTATGACACATGGATTTTGTAGAAAATTATCAATTAGAATTTGATGGATTTTTAAGAGGACAACTCATTGATATCACTACATTTTATTTAATTTCTCTATCCTGGAAAAGTCAACAAAATATTGATAACACAGAAGTTGTGTCCAAATTGGTATTTATTGCATTTCATTTTTGCAGTTTACGTATATTTGTATTTATTCTTGTACATTTATGTATATGTGTCTCTTGTTCCCAAACTGGGAAATAGTTTTTAAAAAACTTTTATAAAGTTGTATATATTTTATCAATTTCATTCAGTGGTCAAATAAGCTTAAAGGAGGAGAGAGACTGTTTAAAATTGGTTATAGTGAATTTAGGTTTTAGGATTACAAGGTACTTTACATTTAACATCTTCAACATGCATTGGAAATAAATGAGCTTTGTAGATACAATGCATGGATGCGGTGGTAGAAATTGTACATTTTAAACAATCCAGTAAGAGCTCCTATGGGGAAGAACTAGGATAATAGCTGAGAAGAAATATTTGAATGCTCCCCACCTCATGCCTCATGGGAAGCCTGCAGTGCAGGAAATTCTATCATTCTGGTATAGATATTGGAAGAATGGAAACTTTGCTCTTCTTATAAAGGAAATTACTAATTAGGAAATTAAATGTGACACCTGTAAATAGCATTTGTAGCAGAACATAAGCATATGTTTACCTATATGTATGAAGATACTTGGAAAACAAGAGAGACAATTTTTCACAAAAATGCATATTATTTACAAGAGCAACTATAAGCAGAAACACCACAGGAAATTGTATTTAAATGTATATTATGTACATAAAGAGAAAACAGGGAAGAAGTTTAGTTTTCAAGGAAGTCTCCCTTAATAGAAAGAGAACACCATTTGAATCAAGAGGGAATGATTTCGTATATAATGAATTCTACAAGAAATGGTTGTTACTCTTTTAGCCTTTAGTATAGAAGTCTCAAATCTTAGCCACTTTAAGATGTGTGGACTTCAACTCCCAGCACTCCAGTTAGCTATTTTGTGGCATGGAGCTTGAGATGTGAGCTTTATGTATATGCTTGAAACACAAGCCAACAAAATGGAGCAGATGAAGCTGTTAACACTGGTTTCCGTTCTCTATCATGAATCACTGACTGTTTAGCCTTGTGTATTTTGGCACAGCAGTGTTTTTTCCTCCCCCACCGCCACCCCTCCATTGCATTCCCAGTCCTTCTTGTCAACCAGCAAAATCTTCATCTCCCTAATTCTTAAATCTCTTTGCTACCTTCAATATTCTAACAAACTTCCTTTGGGCTGATGTTTCTAATTAGATGTGGAAAAAAAAAATCATACTGATAAAACTATTTTTCTTTTGATATAAGAAACAAATGGATTCCTACAGTTCAGGACTACTGTCAGCTTTCAGGATCTCAACTTTTCTTTATGTGTTTGCCTCATTAGGCATGAAGTCTCATAGACCTCAATGAGGCTTAGTCAGGAGTAGGCATACCCTGGATATTGTGTAACTTTTTCTATGATCAGCTTTCCAAAGAATCTGCATAAAATATCTGTGACATACAGCATCACAAAATCTCCTAAGGACAATGGACACAATATGGGTTTTCCACATGAAAATATTAAGAAGAAACTCTCCTACTATGCTTCAACTGCAGCCAGCTGGATGGTGAAAAATATACATAATATTAACCATCATTTGTTGAATTGGCCATAATGACAAATATTAACTGACAGGTTTGCACATCACTCCAAGCCAAAAACAAAGAATTTTATGGATTAATTGTTACGTGTGAGTCCAAACAACATCAGAGTAGTAACTGCACTGGCTTCTTCCAAACTGGCACCTTGCAGTGCCACATTGGGCTACTACTGTTCCCATCACTTGGTGCTACTCCATGTCAAGATGCATTTGTGTAGCATACAACTAGCACACCTATTTGCAGTAGTCCTGTGCAAACTCCTGTGTAAGCTATCTAATCATTCAAGTAATTTATGCATTTTCACTACAACCTATAAACACTAGCTTTTTTCAGTATCCTGATTTAGAGATTAGAAAAGCATTTTTTACTGTGTACGCTATCTTCTCTTACTGCTGTTAAAGACAACTCTTGTAGCTGAAGATCAGATTTACCATATATAAGCTGCAAAAAGCCAGACATCCACTAGATAGCAACAAAAAATTAGGGTTGTATTTCTTTACTACCATCTTAGGTGGTAGTCTTAGATTTTGCAAGTGCTGGAAGACCTAATGATCAGGGACCTCAACATATTGCTAGGATAAAATAGCAGATGTTGATTTTTGGAACAGCATATACTAAGATTACTATTTACCCTATATAGGAATGAATGGTGAATCCATTATGAAATAGAATTAAATATGCCAGTTTTTAATATACGTATTTAACCAGTGATGAGCTAAATATTGCAACCAGTTAGATGAATCTATTTAAGATCAGTTTCATCACAAGTTCTTTTGATTCTTTTGAAAGAGTTAGGAATGGTCAAATGGTTCGTTGTTATCTAATAAACATAATGTGATGATCTGCCTGAATTTATCACAAAAAAGTTAATGGTACGATTGATCCTTAATTTCAAATACTGTTTTTCAACAAAATCAATTGTCACTTGTTTTACAAATAGTGACATTTTGAAACTTTCATTAGAAGTGACAAAAAATTACATCCACGTGTATTTCTGTAAAACTGGAATTAATATTTCTGTCAAAATGTATCGTGTTTTCATGGTTTATAATCTATGATTTATGAATTATCATGCCTGCTTCAGCCAAAGAGCAAATTGCATTTAATGGCTTTCCACAAAATCATATTATATATACCTAAGGTGACTAGACGTCCCGCTTTTGGCGGGACAATCATGCTTTCAAAGAATTAGTCCCGCCCCCCACGGCCTCTTCAAAATGTCCTGCTTTTTGCCTGGGGTGGCAGCGGGCAGGCGGTGGGCGCTCTGCATGCTCTCAGACAGAGGCATGGGGTGCGGGCAGGAAGTGGCAGGCTGGCGGGCAGGCGGAAGGGGAGGGCCGGCGAGGGAGGAGCCAGACAGGCAGCAGGCGGTGGAAGAAGAGGAGAGCCAGCTGGAGCCCGTGCGGCCCTGAAGTTTGCGCTGTGCCACCATGCGCTGAGAGCAGCTGCACGGAAGCCCCACTGCCTCCTCCTCCTTGCCCGGCTCGTCCCGGGTGCCCACCCCACCAGACGCCTACCTGCAGGTGCCCTGTTCAGGGGGGGGGAAGGGAGGGAGGGGGTCGGCCTGTGTGCACCCCGGCCAGCGAGGAGGCCTCTGCGGAGCTGGGAAAGACACACACCCCGTCGATGGTGTCCCGCTTTAGGAAAGTAGAAATCTGGTCACCTTATATATACCCCCATATTCACATTGTCTAAATAAAAGCCTATATCATGTTTTGTTGTGTTTTTGATGTTTGTATTTTCTCTGTTTTGGAAAATCATATATGAGATGTGACAATCAGAATGTACACATACTATTCCCAAAGCGATTGGAAAATTCTGAGAAGTCCACAAGTCTTAAAGTTGCCACGGTTGGGCACCCCTGTTGTAAATATGTGAAAATGTTCTACCCTTATGTAGATAACTTGAAAAAAGGAGGGAAACTTTAAAGAAACCATGAAGTACCTTCAAGATAAGATTACATTTGCTACAGAAACAAGTTTGAGTGTCAGGAAGGGAAACATAGTTTTTACCACCTAAAAATAATACAATGATTCACTGAGAGGTATGTGTGTGTTTGTGTGTGTTTACTGCTGTTAACAGTATGAGTGGTCTGAGATTTTTCTGTCTCACATTCAAATGTAATTTGTTCAGTCTTGGATATTATTTAGAGAATCTTTTAAAAGATGTCAAGACAATATATGCTTAGTAATACTTACAATTCTTCCAGAAAATGTAAGTGATGAAAATCTCCAGACAGCAGTTCACTGATATTGTTCATACTTAGATCACTGAAAAATATAAAATAAATAAAAAAATTGAAACAGCTGTAGTGTAAACCACAGTTCAACTTTGACAACCAGTTTGGGGTGATGGTTAAAACACCTGGCTAAAAACTGGGAAATTGCGATTTCTAGTTTTGCTTTGGGCAGGAAACCAGAGGGTGACACCGCCCCTCCCTCCCTCTCTTCCTTCCTCTGTCTCTCCCTGTCAGTCCCATGAAGGAGGCAATGGCAAACAACTTCTAAAAATACCTTGCCAAGAAAATTGCAGGTTGTCACCAGAAATCAACACTGACTTGAAGATACAGAAAAAAGGAAAAGAAAAAAAAATTGAACTCTTAGATCTTATATAGGATCCTCACAGTATTAAAAAAGTATCCCTAGTTTGTGGGCTACACTTATTAATCTGAATACAAGCTGAATTCATAGACCATGTGAAGCCAAAACTTTGCAGTCCAGAGCTGGTTAAATAAGAGAAATCCTACCAACTGAAATAAGCTATAGTAGCCTGATACATGGCTAAATGGAAGCCATAATTTCTAGAGCCATTGTACATTGTTATTTTTGGCTTTTCCCATGCTTTACAGGCTCTCAAACTGAAGGAATTCTGTTTTATCATTTTATAAATGTTATTATAAAATCAATCTGAAGGTTTTGAGCGGTAAGATAGGCTATGAAAGCATGCAGATCAATAAAACTAAAATATTTGTTATCTTCAGGAAATCCCCATTAATCATTTAACCTTGAAATAATTTCCCTACATTTTCAGTGCATAGATAAAGCCCCTTCAGGAACTGCACATTTTAATCTGGGCTTCTAAATAAACACTACATCAAATGCTTGTTTTGTTCCATAAGGCATTTGACTGTTATAAAACAGTCTATATTACACTGTTCACAAAAACATTTGACTTAGTGTGAGGCAAAAAAAGGAGGGGAACTTTAAAGAAACCACAAAGTAGCTTCAAGATGAGATAACATGACCAGTATATTAAATAATGAAGCATAAAAATTGATCTCCAGTTCTGTTATATTATGGTATAAAAGTTATGAATAAGGGAACAGGACAAACAGAACATATTACTCATTTAATATATTTATATAATACCCTTCAGCCAAACAAGAAGTCATAGCTAAATACATCAATTTAAAACAAAAAGGGCTGCAAGACAAATCCATCACAGTAAATCTTGCAATAAAATAATACTGTACTTATAATAGGTAGAAAACCTATAGTCTGAGGTCCAGATGTACCACTGTATATTATCGGTATAATGGTAACAGCTGACCACAAGCCAACAGATACCGTGTTTCCCCAAAAATAAGACAGGGTCTTATTTCTTTTGACTCCTGAAATAAGCATTTGAGCTCAGTTTTAGGGAGCTCTTATTATTTTTGAGGTGCAGGAGGCTGCGAACATGGTCACCTGTTGGCTGCTGCTGTGTTGCAATATTTTGGGGAGGGCTTCTTTTTGGGGGAGGATTTATTTAAGCGCATGCACTCAAAAGCCCGATTCAGCTTATTATCCAGGGAGGTCTTATTTTCAGGGAAACAAGGTAATCTGACCCAGCAGTTTCGTATGGAAATTAAATAGAAAGAGTGGGAAGGTAGAACCCTGCAGTCGGCACAAATGAGGGGACATGAACTCAATTTCTTCTGCCTGATTGAAATTGGTCACAGAGAAAGGAAGGAGAACCACCACAAAATGATGACTACCACTCCTAATCTTTGGAGCTGAGACAAAAGAATGCCATGGTCAATAGTATCGGGAACTTCTGACAGATCAAGGAACACAAAATGGGCCCACCAACCCCACCTAAGTTATATCCCAGATCACTGAAAAACATGATCAATACAAAACCACAATTTAAAATCCAACTGAAATGGATCAGTGGTGGGTTCCTACCAGTTCAGTCCAGATCGGCTGAACCGGTAGTGGTTTGGCAGCCTGGGTAACTGGAACTGGCAGTGATTCAGGCCTGCCACGCCTCTGAACCGGTTCCTCAGCTGGTGCCAATAGCACTGCCAACTTGTTTAATTGCTTTGCGCATGCACGTGCAACATGCACATAAGTGAACCGGCAGTAGTGCCTGCCGGAAACCACCCCTGAAATGGGTCCAGAAAACCAACTTCTTCCAGGCACCATTGTAAAAATGGTCAGACCATCCAGTTTTTTCATCTCACTCAAGTAAACCAGCAGTACAGGTTTACCTGCAGCTCGATCATTCCTCTCTATTGTAGTTGTTTCCTTTTTCACATTGCCATTCCAGGATTCATGTCTATTGTTCCTGGGATGCATTTCCTGTCTCTGTGGTTTTACTCATTCACTAGTAAGATGGTTTCTGCAGAGTGATGGCTTGTAGGGTGCTTACTTATTCTACATGAAATATGGCGCCAGAAGCAACTGAATCTTCGCTGTCTCTACACATTTGATGCATACCAGTCTAGCACTTGCAGTCCTGTCCTGGAAGCATTTGAAGCAAGAAAAATAGCAGCAGCATAGCAGCTGCTAACAGCATACCGCCACCTGACACCATGAGGATGAATGGAGATTGCAGGAGTAACTGGGACAACTTCAGAGCAGAGTCTGAGGATTATTCCATAGCAGTAGGCTTAAATGCAAACTAGCAACAGTGCATGAAGCGACACTGAGGAGGCTGATGGGCAGTGATGTTCTGTTTAAATAATTCTGTAAATTAGAGTAGAATGCAATGAGGATGCTGAGATTATAATATCCAACATAGAGACGCCCAATCTATATACACGAAGAAGAAGAAAGTAATAAACTGTTTTGTCCATATTGTTTCTTTCATAGATATAATCCAAAATGACGAAAAACAATGTTAAAACAATCAATAACCCATAACCCTTAAAATCAGTTAAACTAATTTCAGAACAAATAATGCAATCTGGATTTGAACATATTGTGATGGAATATTATGCTTCTTCACTGCAGCAAAAATCGCTTCATTGCTTTCACTATCATAGTAATGTAAAAAACAGAGATGTAAAAAAACAGAGAATTAGTGGGCTGACGGATCCAGAATGACTAGATCAACTATATCACACTTTTCAACGAGTCTTAGTCAAATGTGGGAAATCTTGGTTCTATGGTTTAAATTTGGCCTACAAATGCTCTTAATCCATGTTCTATTAACATTTTGGAACCTAGAAAGGGATATGGAATCTTCTTTGACTTTCATCCATTACTGGTGCATCAGTAAGAAGAAAAGGGGACACATCTGAAGATCAGTACTTCTGAAGTCATCAATCTACCTGCTTTAATGAGTAATTTATTTCATCAGTTTGCTAGTCACTCTTGGGACCAAGTAACTTTAAGATAAAAATGTGAATTAAAAGAGAAATACAAGAACATAAAAACGGAGCTATATCAAGCTTCCCTGGGGAACAATTCCATTAAAAAATATTAAGTGGAGTTTCAAATCCTTCTGCCTTGTGGCCTCCTGAACAAGCCAAGTCGGGCAGGAGGGCAGCAGGTTTAGGTCTCTATGGACTTCCAGGAGGGCATGGGTGGCCACAGAGAAAGCACAAATTCCCAACTTGTATACACTGGAAAGTAAGACAAAGATCTTGGAAATCTGAATCGTGTGATTCAGAGTTAGACCTCATAATCCACTTGTCCCTCAAGGGGCTCCTTAATTCAAGGGCTTTGAAGTCATCCGCCTCTCATAAACACACTGTTTTATCTCTGCTTTTAGTTATAATTACTTTTTTTCTTCTTTGCCAAGAGTGCATTCTCTCCCTGGTTTGTGAAGTCCTCTGACAATTTTCCACTTCATATTAAGAAATATGTTTTTCTTAGGTTAGCAGGAGCTATGCAGTTACCTCTCAATGTTCATTTCCTGCATCAGCCATGGGTTGTTGTGTTTTTGCAGACGTGCATAAACAAATATAATATTCTAAATAACAACTACAGTCATGTGCACTCATAGCACTTCAGCACACCCACATGCCTAACATTATTAATGTAATAATGAAAGGAAAACAGAACAAATATTCCAGTTAATATTAGTCAGATTGGTTTTTTATTTCTGACTGATTTAAGATTCACATGTGATAATGCCTTCTTCTTCAGAACCTTTCTTCTTAGGGCATAAATTTGAACCTGTTTTTTCCCCATCATAAGAAAGATCTAAAATAAGAGGCCTTGTAACAACTGATGGCGCTTCTTTGTAATTTAAAACAAGAAATGAGAATTCTATGTTCTTCTGATAATGGATTCAAAACTAGGATATTGGTTGGAACTGATAAAAAGTATGTTTGAGTAGTGTCTGGAAATCAACAGGTTTCTCCATTTTGAGGCAAAAATGAAAAAGTTATCCTCTATGACTCACTATGTCTCTCTAACTTTTCTCTTGGAATATTGAGAATAAGTTGGAAGCATGGTGTGGTAAAAATAAATAAATAATTGGTTTGAAACAAAGAAACAAATCAGAAAGCTGATGACAGATCTGTGACACTGTGTGTGATTTGAGGTGGTTTATAAGCAATATAAGCCACTGCAAGCAAAAGTACTATAATATTATTTTAAAGCACATGAAACAAAACCTACAACTCCTTCTACTTCTGCTCCTGCTGCTCCTAATGGTCCTGTGAGACAGAGAAATCCCCAGTTGAGAAGATTTTGGGGGCGTTTCTCACTTTCCTTCTTTGGTCTCCATCAGACATATTTCCTTATAATGGAAGGAAGGATTATATTCCTGTCCCAATCCAAGGAACAGACACATCAACTTTCCTTGTTAAGTAAGCTTGGTAAGAGGGACTCTCTTGCAGGATATGCAAAGATCACAAGCAGACCTTACAAATTAGGCTGAGAAAAAAAAAGATGATGTAAAACGCTCTGCAATATAGCAGGTTAATATTTTCTGCATTTCCTGGTAAAGTGAATGAATGAAGGAATATGTTGGTTTTGGAGAAATGGCTGCTAAACTAGTCCAAATGACTAGTTTCAAGCAACATCACTTAAAAGGTGTGGGAAAATTATTTTATTTTATTTTTCTTCCTATATTTTTTGAAAACACAAATGATAAGAAAGTGGTAAAAAGAAGGAGAAGGAGAATCATCTGAACCCAAGATAAATTCCATGAATTAGGCAGGGCGATGATGTGATATAAATTTTATCTGATTCAGAGGTTCCAAGGCAAATTTTTCTTAATATCAATCATCATTTGAAGAAATAGTGACTAGCTTTATGGTAACAGACATGTTTTGGTGCATTGAGGAGACAATGGCAGCGGTGGTGACTCAGGGTATCTGAACAGCACCAGTAGGTTGCATTAGAAGTGGTGGCCACCCAATCTGGGTTGCATTACATATACAGACATAACCTACCATTAGATGGCAGCCAAGAGTAAACATTTTCTATATCACACTTCTGCCATCTAGAGATCACTTCTCAATAGACACTAAAGCTGTCTTCCATGCAGCCTTTTTCTACCTGCTTTTCTGCCTCCACCTACCAGGCAAATACCCTAGACAAATATCTAAGTTCCTTACTGGGTACACACAAGTCCTGCATCATATTACTAAAGGTGTTTTTTCCTAGGATTTTTTTTTAAAATGTGGATCCCAACATGACTCCTACTTTCCCCTTGATTTTCCCTTGAATCCAATTTCAAAATCTATCATATCAATAAAAACATTTTACAGATGAAACAGCACATTTCCAAAATATGGGCCATAACAAATTTAGTACCTATGTTTGTAATAATATGTACAGTATAAGGCAAAGAACCAATGAATAGAAAAGTGTGTATATACATAAATTGGGAATTAAGAGGTGATAACTTTCTACCTTGTCTATAAATGTTATGCCCTGAATCCTCCATCTAATTTGTTTTCAAATACTCTATGATGTGCCACCTACAGTAGATTTAGCAAGATTATAACTTGCCTTCAGTAACAGTTTTTTAATGATTTGTTTTTTTCAAAAAAGAAGTCCAAACCAGGGATATCCAGCCTTGGAAACTTGAATACTTATGGGCATCAATGGTTGCCTGGGGAATTTTGGGATTTGAAGATCACGAATCTTAAAGTTGTCAAGACTGGACACCTCTGGTCTTAGCATTCAAATTATTTGACTAAATTTCCTATGTAGATATAATCAACTGAATACAGTTATATTGACTTGTTCTGAAATGCAAAAATGTGTTGTAAATCTATAATGAAGTTTTATTTTGCCCAAATTATTCCACAAAGTTAAAATTCCACAACCAGGTCTCTAGTAGTGGCAGGAGATTCAAACCTTACAATTTACATGATTATGTTAACATAACCTTATAATAAAATAGAATTAGCTCATACAGTTGTTTCCACTTTGGTTTGGAGCGTTGCTTGGTTGTCAGATGGTGCTTTCTGTTTAGACTATATCAAAGGGTTGACAGCTGAGCAGATTGAAGGTTATAAAACAGAATCATTAATCTGGAATACATTGCCACCCCTCGTGGTTGTTAGCTGACCTAAACTTCTCTCTCTACTTATCTGCCTGATGCCAGAATGACCTTGTGATGTTCATTAGATGTTTCATCCTGTGATCCTGTTTGCATACCCTTATTGCATACACCTGACAATTCAGTTCTTTTAGCCCAAGATGAATTCAATATATCACAGTTGGCTCAGTTTGTGATTATTATGAACAATTATAGGTTGTTACAGTCATGCAGAAACTCGGCAGGTCTGGAATACAGCTTTTCCATGAAGCTCCAGTTGCAAAATAACTAAGGAACATCAAGAAGTTATTTGAGGGCATTTTAACAATTGCAGACAAAGCAGGTTTTGATTGGCTCTTGAAGAGAATAGGACAACTTTCTGCAACTATTTCTTAAAACCTGAGATATGAGGCTCTCAATAGGGTTTCTGCAACTTCACAGAAATGTACAGTACAGAAGCAAATTGTCCATTCCTGAGAGTTTGGCAGGGCTACACCTTTAATCCCTTGCCAGCCCTTGAGGTAGATTGGCAAAGAGCGGTCTGGGGAAAACAGCAATAATCCCAGTATTTATTGGCAGAGCCCACAGTGATGGGGAGGGTAGCTTTCAAACAGTTACAATTGCCTTCATGTTTCATGCCTTTAATGCATAACCCAAATAGAGAGTGAGGAGGCTGCAGGAAAATTTTGCAGATGTTTACAACTCTGCATGCTTAACAGGTGATAACAAGATTTCTCATAGTATATTGCAATGGCATCTGTGGATTAGTCAGTGTGGAAAATGAGTCAATTTGGAATCCATTCTCAGAAGGCATATAATTGAAAACTACAGGTATAAGGTATAAAGCTTACACATTTTCTCCTGCCGTGGCAATTATGGACATTGCTTTTCAACTTTGATATGATTGTAAAAATTGCATGACAGGGTATGGCCTGGAGCAATATTTATTTCTAAGGGGCATGAGTCAGTTACTCTCTGATGTTTCTGGCCTCAATTATATTGTCTTACTTTCTCCAATCTTTGTGGATTCCAGGAGTCAAAAACAACTTGGTGGCATACAATCAATCAATCAAATATCACTCACCCCAACTACTTGTTACATTGCTCTCCTTCGTGGAACCATAAAGAACTCAATCTCAGCCAGGAATGGACAATTCTCTCCCTCCCCCTGTTTTTTAGTAGGGCAATGACATATCAGAAGTGGTGGAATTTGGGATATCCAATTCATTTTAAACCCATTTCAAACTCTGGAGTTGTGGATGTATAAGGAATGAGTGTCTTTCTAAAATTTGATTTGGCTTTGGAGCATTAGGAGATAACTTGAAAATTTCTGGAAACATTAGTTATTTGATTTTCATGTGGATAAAAAAAAAAATAGAAGTACCCACAGATGGTATTTGGGTTTCATGTCCAACTTGTCAGCTAAGGTTTTCCAACATCATCTAATAGGTTTTACAGATGAATAGATTCCAGATGGAGGAATCTAGACACTTAACAATGGCAGAATAAAACTTTGTGAAAACTTTGCACATTCACCTCTATACCACATAAAAAGAATTCTTATGCTAAACTTTTGCAAGTTATGCCCATAGAAAACCTATATGAAATCAGCAGGAAAATGTATGCAAAGTTAGTTGGTTAGTTAGTTAAGAGTTTCTATCAAGCAAACTCCAAAGGATGCAATACTGTTGATTCTTTCTATTTTCTGTTTTGATATTGCTTATGATCTTCACTTTTTTAGATAAAAATCTACCATATTTTGGGAGTATAAGATGCACCACAATTTTGAAGAGGCAAATTAAAAAAAAAAGTTTTTGCACTCTACAGACCTCCCCAAAACAGCCCATTTTTCACGAAAAAGAGCCCATTTTTTTTTAAAAGGGCATAAATAGCCTCTAGGAGGCTTGTAGAGTGCTCCTGGGGGCTGGGGAGGCCAAAAAAGAGGAAAGAATAGCCCATTTTTTGTTTTGAAAAGGGCATGCATAGCCTTTAGGAGGCTCATAGAGTACTCCTGGGGGCTGGGGGGGGCAAAAATCAAGCAAAAAATTGCCCAATTTTTGCTCATTTCTGCCCTCCCCAGTCCTCAGGAGCACCCTGAAAGCCTCCTAAATGCTATGCATGGCCATTTTGGTGAAGGGGACGGGGTTTCAGGAGGCAAAAATGCTGGAGTCTGTGTATAAGATGCGCTCAGATTTTCAACCTCTTTTTTGAGGGGAAAAAGGTGTGTCTTATGCTCTGAAAAATACCGGTAAATACTTTTTTAAAGGCTGCAAAAATCCAATAGTACTTTCAGTTCATCTCATCTCTCAAATCAGCATCATTAAATAACTTAACTTTCTCCTCATAATGCTATTTGAACTGTAAATTTTATTGTGGGAAAGTTTCTCTTTTAATATGCTTTATTATGATAATAACTGGGGAATTTGGGGAGTTAATCCACACATTTTAAAACAGCTGAGGTTGAGAAATGCTGCTCTAGTGAGAGAAAATGGATTGCATTTAATTGACTTATTTTCCTTTCTTTCTTGGTCTTTCACAGAACTCCATCAAATTCTTCCACGGCCTTATGGTTATGCACTGCAGTTTGCAAAAGCCCTTACAACAAGAAGTAGCAACATCTTTTTTTTTTTTCCCAAGAAAAAGTTTTATTGGTTTTTACAAGTTTTTTGTATGGAAAGGGGTAAAAAAAGGTACAA
>JAPKID020002235.1:0-13581 GCA_026931265.2 Tropidonophis doriae | reverse complement strand
GTATAAGGTTCCTGCCTACGCAGGGGGTTGGACTAGAAGACCTACAAGGTCCCTTCCAACTCTGCTATTGTATTATAGTAACCTCCTAAGCATACCAACATGCTTTGAATCCAATGGTGATGTCCATTTTGCTATATGAATTGATAGGGCGCTAACCCTAACCTTAAGTGGGTTTTCCCCCAATGGGATTTTCCCATGTATTTTACCAAGAAATGTGGATAAGGCAGGCAGGAAAAGTCAGTGCCCTCCTAAGCATACTCACAGGCTTCCTGCCGCATTGAAGGTTTCAAGGGTCAGTTCTGGAGAAAGTCTTACCTAATGTTGCTACTAAATGTTCTCATCCAGTTCTTGTCAGGTTCAAAGGTTCAAATACAAAAGGATGACCTTGGCTTTCTAGAAAGAATTTTGTTATGGCTACATATTATCTAACTCCGTACAATCCCTCCTCCCATTTTCCCACAATAGAAAATACATAGTAGAATAATAGAAAGTATGGCAGGCCATAGATTAAAAAAAAAAGATGGCGGCAGGCCTGACAACTGGCTTGATAGCAGATAATTAATCAACCGATTAGAGCTCTGAATCTGGCTTTTAAAGCAGTCCAGGTAGTGGCTTCCTATCCCTTTTTTAAAGGGTTTGAATTTCCTCAAACTAGTTGTCCATTCTACAAAACAGATAGTTAAAAGAGGTGCATGAAAACTGGCAAATGAATCTCTCCCCCCCATCAAACACCCGCTTCCATCCAAGAATGAAAATAAAGCACAGGGACTAAGATAAGACAATCAAAAGATGGGATAAAGATAAGATAACTGAAGGGTAAAACAAACCAGGAAAAAGGTTTTGAAAGGTCACAAATGCCCTTTCGGAATCTCTTCATTGTGCCTTTTCAGATAAATTAGTGGGTGACGTTGCATCAATATTTTCTTCCAAGTCAAGGTCATTCTCAAAAAATAATAATGTAGAGGGTAGAGGAATGTTTCAGTTGGCACCAGATCTTTTCTTGTGAGTGAACCCTTCTAACCTTTCTCAACAGGTAATTCAAAGGCATCATTAATTGCTTCTTTCAGTTTGGACAGTCTGGCTTGGGCTGATACATCAATAAAGATTCATCCTCAACCCACCCATTCATATTTAGGACATTTTCTTATTTGGGGAAGGAGACCTCAAGTTGAGAAAAATGAAACTCTTCTTCATGGGTGCTGCTTTGCTGATTTCTGTGCTCAACACAGATGCCCAGGTAAGAGGAAACCTACATGTTAGGAAAGATAACTTGTAGGATGACAGAGGAACCCCTGTGGTTCAATTCTATGAGTTAATCCCAGACTAAACAGATCACTCTTGGGTCCTATTGAAATCTTAGACTTATGTAGGGATTTGGTAAAGTTTCACCAAGGAGATCCAGTTTACCCTATCAAATGCATATACAATTGGATAAATCCATTGGATCCCAACATTTTTCAAAGGGATTTCAAGTAGTCAACTAGACTGATGATCTGCCTCAAATCAATTATTCTATTATGACCAGATATTTTTTTTTTTTTGCACAATTTCATAATGAGATTGAGTTGGTGTAAATAGCAACAAAAATTATTTGGAGTCATATACCTAGCTAAAATATGTTTGTTTTGTTTTGGGCTTCTTATCAACTGGAATGCCAGGGCATACTTTCCATTAATTCCGTTAATTAATTTTCTGGCCCTTTTGTTATGTTTAGCCAGATTAAATACTTGCATCCTTTGTTTCCTTCCTTCCATCGATACATTTATTGCTTCTACTACTTTCTATAATGTTTTAGTATGACCACGTGCAAGATAATGTAATGGGTGACTATTGTTTTCCCCCACAGCATTATATTTCAGATCTTCCAGCTGCAGTAAGTAAGACGGTTTCTTGTTAATATGTATTTTGATATTTGATATTTGACTGCTGTCAGAACTCATCTGGACAGGCTGGGAAATGAGATCCCACAGTCACAAAGGGGCTGCTGGTGTGTCAAACTCTGCCTTCCAATGTGGCACAACCAAGCTTCGTATCACTCAAAGGTTCATCATGCTCAGAACTGAGCCCCAGAGCAATTTCACAAATTTAAACTTTTATACAAAAGACACTGAGGGAAATGATATATGAGCTTCCCCTTCCAGATACTTTGTTATCTTTGTTAGACAATGAACAGGTATATAAATGCATATTTGATTTTTTTATAAGGGTACCTGAATCCCAGGACTACAGTGTTTTTGCAAACTATGACTGAGAGCTGAAAGTAACATGCAATCAAAGTTTTTTTACTTGTATTGTTTGTGCAAGACATATTAAAAAATGAATGGAGCTTTCACCATTGTAGCCACTATTTTGACTTTGATCGTATCCTGAGGATACCTTTGCTCACAATTCACTTCACTTTATCCAAAATAAGTTTCTTTCTATAGTGGCCTTTTAGACACTTTGGCTTCGCAGTGTGTATAACCTTTGCCTGTTCCTATTGTATCCATTTATGAGAATTTCCCCAAAACTATTTGGCCCTGAAAACTTCAGAGTCCCATGCAGGGTTAGGTGCTCCCACATCTGGGATAGGTACACCCACTGTGAAATGTAGCCCTGGGGGATTGTGTTGAAGGCAGGAGGCAGAGACAGTTGGAGAACAGAGAAGGAAGGAAGGTCATCTGGACTATCCCAACCTCCTTCCTTGCTGCAGCAAGATTTTATAACAGAGGCCCTTAAAATAAAAACAATGTGAAAATTAGCGCTTCTGATTTAGTGACCTTAAATGGGACCAGCAAGTAAAGGGATTGCTAAGTGAAAAATCACATAACTGTGACCATGCTTAGGATTTGATACAGGGCAATGAATACTGACCACATGTAATGGTGGGAAAAAGATGCTGAGAAAATTGTAACCACAGCCACTGGTCTCAGAGTATTTTTTTTTAAATCACTCCTATAATCCATTGTTTGAGGCAGTTTCTAACCAAGGACTGCCTGTAGCGACCTTTCTTAGAGATATTGTAAGGCTAAAAGTAGGCAAGACTCCAGGGTAGAACATTTACATCTTTTAGAAGCCATACAAAGTGCAAATATTATTTATCAGTAATATCCATGGTCCCTGTAAACAAGTGGTGCGTTCTGGATCCCGCTGCAAATGGTACAGTGCAACGGGGCTGGGCATCCACCACATGAATGTGCACAGCATGCACGCACACACGTGCAATACACACATGCGTACTTACCGCCCGCGATGCTCCGCGACACTCCAGCTGCCTGGAAGCCCCCAAAACCTCAAATACCGGTAAGGAGTGTGGGCGAATGGGCGGGCCCTCTGGAGCACCATACCGGAATGGTACCTGGTGCTCCCGGCAGGCCCCGGTATGCCTGTACTGGGGCATACTATTTGTAACCCACCACTGCTGTAAACCTCATCTAGGAAGGAGATTAAGGTCATTCATGTGTGTGGATTTAGTTGTGGGTTTCCATAGAATCCCCTCCCAGACTCTTCCTTGTCTTCGTTGCTGAAAGAAGTGATCTGTAATGTATCTTTCAATTCCTGTAGGGTAACCCTGGCTTCAAGGGTTATGCTTATGTTGGGAACTCTATTCTGTGGCACCCTCCATTTGTACGTATGATCTTCATCATGGCCATCGATTTTCTTTGCCTCTGTTGGGGAATAGACTCCCTGTTTATAATCTGAAGTTCCCAAATTCTGTTTCAATTACTTCCTACCTAGAAATGCTAGCGATTAAGATAACTGTTGTGTATTGAATGTATATAGGTGTGTTAACTGTGCTAAAGTGAAACTAACCTTTAGATGACTCCAACTGTTTTGGAGGGAAAATTAGAACATTTATAAGGCTTTTTCTACTTCTATGATTGGTTAAGATCCTGTGGGCCTAGAGCAGAGGCCCCCACCTTGGCAACTATAAGGCTTGTGGACTCCCAGAGTTCCTCAGCCAGATTTGCCTAGAGTATAAATCACAGGCATTTCCCTGCAGCTCCCTCAGTTCCATTTTTGAGTCAATAAATACTGTTGCAGCAATGCTGGTCTGGTTCTTGCCTACTAAAGTCCACTACACAATAGTTGTTGAGAGTTTTGTGACTTTCAAGAGTATCCACAAGGCATATTAAGAAAAATCATCAACAGACATGAATGGATGGCGCTTTCATCCCATCTTGGTTTTTTGATCGTACACTGAGGTTACCTTTGCTCACAATTCACTCCATTGCATCCAAAACAAACGGGGGTTCAGAGGGACAGAATACTGCTTTCATCCATTTTGATGCCCCTTCTCCATATTTATTTACTTAAAAACGATATTTAGTTACGTGGTGCCTAAAATTTACTTATTCATTTATAAAGACATTATACTGTACTGTATTCTGAAACAAAGCAGTGTCTTTTGAGAAGATGTTGCTCTTTTAAAGCTTAAACATTTTGGTGCTTTTTCAAAATTTTCTTTAGCTTTTCCTTACTTGATATTGGTTTTTTTTGTGATAAAGTAAGCTTTTAGAGCTGGCAGTCTTGTTTAGCATTTAAAAAAAAATCCTGCTTGGCTCTGTATACATTTTGCTATTTTTACTCTCTGTTTTTCTAAACGTGCATAATTATTTGTGAAAAGTATTTTGTTTGAAGTTCTTTGTCTCTAACAAAACTCTGGTTTACTGAAATATAAGAAAGATTGTGTCGCATAAATATTATGGTGATATGCCCATGTGTATGTATATTCTTATAAGAGAGAGAGGGAGGGAGGGAAGGAGGAAGAGAGGGAAAGAGAATCTGTCTGAGAGGGAGGGAGAAAGACTGCAATTTTGCATTTTATACCATTTTAATGTCTATTAATATGATTTCACTAAGAAAGAAATCCATGTTTTTCTTCTTCCTGCAGTGGTTTCCTAGGCACTTTGGCTCATCAGTGAGTATAGCTTTTGACTGTACATAAAATACCCATTAGAGAGAAACCCTTCGCTCCCCCCAAAAATTGGCTCTGCAAATCCTAGGATCCCATTTAGTTCTGCTCCCAAATCTGGGAAAGAAGTACTGTGAGGCATCTTTATCTCTTTTACATTTGGGCTGCTGGATGGATGGATGGATGGATAGAGAGATAGATAGATAGATAGATATTATTTTATTTATGTAATTTATAAGCTGCCCATCTCACACTTAAAAATAACTACAAGCTTATGTAGTTTATTATCTAGAATGCAAAAAAGATCTGAGTAACTAAATAGTATGCCCACACACTTGTGTGTACTATATAGTCTTACGTGAAAGAGAGAGAGAGAGAATGAATATTTGCTTTTTATATATTCAAACGTCTATTAAAGCTATTTCACCAAGAAAGAAATCCATGTTTTTCTTGTTCCTGCAGTGGCCTTTCAGACACTTTGACTCAGCAGTGAGTATAACCTTTGCCTACTCATATTATACATATTTCAGAGAATCCCCAAAACTATCCTGAAAATCGTAGGGTCCCATTCTGCAGTAGGTGCTCCCAAATCTGGAGTAGGTGAACTGTGAAGCCTAGCTTTTGGGGTGAAGGGGATGGGTGGAGACAGAAACTTCTCCAAGACAGGGAAGGAAGGCTGAGAGATATAGCAACTCTGCAGTACTTCCAATGCAAGTACCTTGTTTCTCTGAAAATAAGACAGGGTCTTATTTTTGCTCTTATTTTGGGGGAGGTCTTATTATTTTTGAGGTGCAGGAGGCAGCGAGCGTGGTCACCTCATGGCTGCTGCTATATTGCAATATTTGCAGGGGAGGGCTTATTTTAGTGCATGTGCCCAAAAGCCCAATTGGGCTTATTATCCAGGGAGGGCTTATTTTCAGGGAAAGAGGGTAGCAGGATTGGGGAAGATGCATTTTCCCCCCTGCATATATATTTAAGCATATATATAAACAATCTCCGCATTGGCGACAGGAAGGGCATCCGGCCAGTAAACAGTCAGCTCTATTCAGTTGCCCAAGACTCCACCCTGCAAAGGATTTACGGGGGGTCTTTAAAAAAAGATGATCATCTATTTAATCGGGGAAGAATGTGACTCTCTATCTGTTCCTCTTCTTGTGGTCCTGATGCTGGGCAGGCCGCAATCGACTTCTCGTCTTTAGTTGCCCTTTCCCAGATTAGAGGATTATCAAATGCTCTTTGCAGGCTTTTTCACTCTTTATGAAAAAACGGACAGAAAGAAAAATATTTGCCCCCTCACTCTACGTCTTTGTGTGTGGTGTTTGTCCATAGGATCACTTTAGGACTGAAAAGCTGGTAAGTATCATCTTGTTTTTTACCAGTGTTAGATGCTTGTTCCCTTTGCCTCTGGTTGCTCTGAAACAGGGATGTCAAATTCAATCTCCTTGAGGGCTGCATCAAAGTTGTGTTTGACCTCGGGGGCTGGGGTGGGCATGGCTGGGGTGGGTATAGGCAGCTCAACACCATTCATGTTGGCAAGTGCTCTGCCAGTGAAAATGGGTCCCGAGGTCCGTTTTCAGCTGCAATGGCCTCTTGCAACCCTCTGCCAGCAAAAACGGAGCGCTGCTTTCTGCGCATCTGCGTGTCGGGCACCGGACCCAGGTGTTCCTCCTCTTCCTCATCAGCCACCTCTGGACCTGGGGGCTGTTGACTCTCCATCTGAGGGCTGACAGATGGCAAGACTCCGTCTCTCTCTGTCTCTCTTTCTGACAGCTCCATGCCCTTTTCCCCCTCAAAGCTCTCAGGTTGCCTTGATGCTGGCCCTGACTCTCATACCTCCTCCTCATCTGATTTGGCTGCTGGAGGTGATGGTGGGCGATAAACCACAACACATTTATGCAGGTCCCATGAAGGAGTCTCTGGTACTTTTACTTCTGTTCGTCCATCTTTTCTTCGATGTATAAAACAACATTTAAAAAAGGGTGGCATTTTATTTTACATTATTAGGAGCTCTCTTTCTGGAACCAGCCACCATTTGGGATCACCCAGCTGCTTGCATGTGTATAGTTTTCACACTTGGTAGTGTCCGTCCATCGTATTTGAATAGGACCTTGACACCTGGGATTACAAGGCTTGAGTTTTCACAATATACAGCAAAGGAAAGCTGAGGCAATATTGTAAACATAGTCGTGGCTGTGTGATTTTGCAATTAGTGACCGCATCACTTAGCAACCGAGTTGCCAGTCCAAATCATGTTCACTAAGTAAGAATTACCAAAACAGAAATGTGAAATGTGTTAAAAAGACTGGGGATGTCTCTAAAAAGTTGTTTCCAACATGTAGCAAGCCGAAATGCAATTAAACAAGAGTGAAAGATCCTTTCTAAATATTGTTTTTTTTTTTGTTAGATCCATTTGATGGGGGTAAGTATATAGAAATATTTATTGTAATTTACAATAGCAAGATATTAAGCTAAGCAGTGTTGGACCTGGTTAGAATTTGAATGGGTGAAGACCAGAGAACATCAGAGAGATATTTTAGACCGGGAAGTCACTTGCCTAATACTGCCAAACAAACCGTGTAGTTCTTCTCCTGAAGTCAATGGGAGCATCATTAAAGCTTTAATTTTTACTGGTTCCTGGAAACATGAGGGAGTCTTAGGTAATAGAAATAATGGCTTCATTTCTCCAATTTGAAGGACGGGTGAAGGAAAATGCAATTCAAAGTAACTCTTGATATATTTTTCCCCTTCTTTATATTAGAAACTAGTTGAAGTCTGCAAAAATATCTTTGACCAGAAGAGGCCATGGGTAAGCTATGGGGGGGCGGGGTGGAATGTGAATATATTCTGAAGGTTGGTTTAGTTAGAGGAACTTTTTTTTAAGTGAAGAACAATTAGCAGCTACATTAATAAACTTGGAAACCATGGGTAGCATCTTGCTGCAGGCCTTGAGTGTGACACCTCTAGTAAAGATGAACGCAGTTTTATCGCCATAGAATATGAGATGCATGATTTACCTCTTTCCCTCTTCCCATCTGTTCAGGCTAGCCAGCTTGGCCTGATCTACTCTACCTTGTATGCTGCACTTTAAATTGTTTTAGATAGATTTTATGGGTTTTTAACTTTTAAGGCTGGTACAGGGTTGGTTTAATTGATATTTTAGCGTGTATTTAAGATGTTTTATATGGTTTTTTAGTTTACCTGTACACCGCCCCGAGTCCCCATGGGGAGAGGTGGCGGTATAGAAATGCAATAAAATAAAATAAATAAAATAAATTTAGTAATTTCAACCATTGATGGATTTCTTTTCATTGGACCACAGCTACAGTTCTCAATAGGTTCTAGAACCACAGCCATTCTGGGCTGTTACTCTTATTTAGCCAAACACAGCCCATAACAATCTTTTCTGTCAGTGCAGGAAAATTTGGAGTATCTGTTTGTTGGAAAGTAGGTGGGGAAAGCTGGAGGTCCATATCTGTTTCCCGCAAACTCTTGCTGTGGATTTAACGTCTCAGCTTTTTCTATGCAGTCAGCTCCCTGTTCTGTGCACAGATCCACCCAGGTTAGCGCTGTTTATCATTTTTTAAAGTTTACACTTAGGTGTTTATTATTTACAGGAGCCCAGAAGGACTCATTTGAGAATAATCTCAACTCGTAAAATATGCTGTGGAAGTCCTTTGAACTTGGTAAATATTTGTAAATTTGTAAATATTTGGGATGCAGGTTCCAGGTAGTTCCAGGATGTGATGCTGCTGGGGAATTGTAGTCCACCACAATAGAAAGAGACACAATAGAAAGAGTCTTGGAACAGAGGGAAACTCATGTCACCTGTCTCTGCAGGACAGCCTCTGGCAGGAGATACATCCATGGGCTTCAGAATGGTTGATGGGATTTTAAATGATCATTGTTGGAAACAATTGAGATTAGTGACTCTGTTTTGATTGTTCTCTTTTGATTGTTTCATTCTGCAGCATCGTCGACCTTACCTACCCACCTCTGGCTACTTTGGTTTTCCACAAGGCTACCCTTTTTATCCCCAAGGCTACCCTAGTTACCCTCAAGACTATTCTGATGTAGACACTGCTGAGCAATTGTTACCTGTTGCCACACAACCTTTTGCACCTGTTGTCCCTCATGACTATCCATCCTCTTCTATTTATCGTGGAATAGCTTCACCAGACTATCCTGTCCCAGTGAGTATGAAAGTGTGTTTTGAATTTTGGATAAGCAGATATCAGCCGTGCAATTGAGAGGAATTTTGTTGCTCTAAGATAGCAATACGCAACCTGGACAATTTTAAGATAGGTGGACTTTAAGATATGTGGGATTCCCCAGTTACAAGGGAAATTATACAGCTCCCCTCTTCCCTAGTAATTACAACCATTTTTTGATTTCCTCACTCGATTCCAGCTATGGTGCTCCATAGGATTTAGAACCACAGTCATAAGCGATCCCGAACCTTGTTTAGCCAAGTACATCTAATCACTTATAACAACTTTTCCTGCCAGAGCAGGGAGGTTGGAGATATTTCTTTGCTGGAAGGAAGGACAGCCACTGAAAGGAGATACATTCACAAGCTTCAATATGGTTGGTGGATTTTTAAAATGAGATCTTTAGGGAACAATTGAGATTGATGACTATATCTTGGGCTTTTGTTCCATTCGTTTCTGTTCTGCAGCAAGAGTCTAAACATTGGAATCCACCTGTCATGGATAACTATCATCGTTCACTTCCGCAAGAACCTTTCCTTACACAATCTCTGTCTGCTGCCCAACTACAAACTGGGTCTATTCCCCTTGCTCTTCATAGACCTCAATATTCTGCTGGTCCTGCATTGGGTCTCCCTCCTCAATCTGTCCCTCCTGCTTTTGCACAAAGTCCCCATGGTCTCTTTGCACAGTGTGTCACTGGTGCCTCGATAAAATGTACCCATGGTGCTGTTGGAAAACATGTTGGTTCTACTGTTGTCTCTGCACAACATGCCCATTCAGCTTTTGGACATTCAGACCCTGTTGTCTCTGTGCAACCTAAGGCTTCTGCCTCTGCACAATCTGAGCCTGTTGCCACTGTACAATCTAACCTTGCTGCTTCTATACAATCTGATACTGATGCTGCTGCTGTACAACCGAACTTGGCAGCTTCTACACAATCTGAACCTGCTACCACTGCACACTCTAATACTACTGCCTCTGCACGACCTGCTTCTGCTGACTCAGCACAACCTACCCCTGCTCCCTTCGTAGCAAAACGTACCCATGTTTCTGAGGTACAACGTAACCATGATGCCAAGACACAACATACCAATGCTGCCCCTAGACGACGTGTCTCTCCCACCTCTGCACAAAGTGTCCGTCCTGCCTCTGCACAACCTGCCCCCATTGCTGCTGTACGACCCAATCTGACCGTGTCCACACAATCTGACTATGCTGCCTCTGTACAACCTGACACTGCTGCTTTGACACAACATGCTTCTGCTTCCTTGGCAAAACCTACCCCTGCTCCCTTAGCAAAACATGCCCCTGCTGCCCTGGTAAGGCAAACACCTGCTGCCAGGGCACAACGTACTCGTGTTTCTGCAGCACAACGTGTCCGTGCTGCCAGGATACAAAGTACCCGTGCTGCCCCTAAGCGACGTGTCCCTCCTCCCTCTGCACAGAGTGTCCGTCCTGTCTCTGTACAACCTGCTCCTGCTGCTGCTTTACAACCTAACGTGGTTGCCGCCACACAACCTGCCCCTGCTGCCTTGGTACAACCTACCCCTGCTCCCTCAGCAAAACACACCCCTGCTGCTCCAGCACAACCTGACACTGCTGACTCACCACAACCTACCCCTGCTCCCTTGGCAAAACATCCACCTGCTGCCCTGGTAAGGCAAACACCTGCTGCCAGGGCACAACGTACTCGTGTTTCTGCAGCACAACGTGTCCGTGCTGCCAGGACACAAAGTACCCGTGCTGCCCCTAGGCGACGTATCCCTCCTCTCTCTGCACAGAGTGTCCGTCCTGTCTCTGTACAACCTGCTCCTGCTGCTGCTGTACAACCTAGCTTGGGTGCCTCCACACAACCGGCCCCTGCTCCCTTAATACAACCCACCCCAGCTCCATCAGCAAAATGTATCCTTGCTGCCACTGCACAACCTACCCCTGCTCCCTTAGCAAAACGTACCCACATTTCTGTGGCACACCATACCCTTGCACAACCTGCCCCTGCTGCTGCTGTACAACCTACCGTGGCTGCCTCCACACAACCTGCCCCCCCTGCCTTAATACAACCTACCCCTGCTCCCTCAGCAAAACACACCCCTGCTGCCTTGGCACAACCTGTCACTGCTGACTCACCACAACCTACCCCTGCTCCTTTGACCAAACATACCACTGCTGCCTCTGCACAACCTGACGCTGCTGCCTTGATACAACATGCCTCAGCTAACTCAGCACAATCTTTCCCTGTTCCCTCAGCTCAATCTACACCTGCTCCGTCAGCAAAACATACTCCTCCTGCCTCAGTACAATCTGACACTACTGGCTCAGCACAACCTACCCCCGCTCCCTCGACAAAACACACCCCTGCTGTCTTGATGCAACGTGCCTTTGCTAAGTCAACACAAGCTACCCCTGCTTCCTTCACACAAGCTACCCCTGCTCCCTTGGCCCAGCCTGACACTGTTTCATCTGCTACTCAATCTCCTGATACATCCACATTGCCTGCCTCCGGAGAACCTGATTTTGCTTCCTCTGGAACAACTGGTAACTCTGGCAAAAAGATTTCTGCCTCCAAAGTTCAGGTAAATATGATAATGTGGCAATTCTGGGCTTTATTGCTGAGGTTTATTCTTAGCCGTCCCATGCACAATTTAAGTCTTCTACAACAAATTATATCTGACGGAAAGATCTTTCAAAGTATATTGTATATGGGTAACTTCTTTTTTTTTCCAAAAAGTTTTACTATTACATAGCAAACATCATATTGTATTATTACATGTTTACATTAATTCATCTTACCATCAACTCCCAAAAACAACTATTGGCTCTTGTGCTCTCCATGCATCCTATTTGTACCTTATCCATCACTTTCTTCTCCCTCCCTCCCTCCTCCCCATCCCTGCCTTCTTTCTTCCCTCTGTAGTCCCTTCTCTACTTCCCCTTCCTCTCTCCTTCTCCTCTCTCCCCTTTCCACTCCTCATTTGGCTCCTCCTCTTCCACCCCTCTTACCCTCTCTCCTATCCCTCTCTTCTTCCCTTACCCCTCTCCTCTACCTCCCACTCTTTGTCTCATTTACTTGGTGTATTTCAGCTTCTGAGCAAGCTCCATTTGGTATACAGGTAACTTTTGTTCATCTTTTAGTCTCCTAAAGATACAAATGATCTAGTGAGTAAATTCACTTCTATTCCCAGTGAAATATTTTAGGGCTAGTGTAGTTGAACAATAGATACATGGCATGTGTACAGGTAGAGAGCCAGGCTTCTCTGTAGAATATTGTAGGGATGAATAAATTCAGCAAGTATTGGAATCTAATTACTATCATATCGCCATTGCATCTATTGTGGTGATTAAACAATACATTTTATCCTAGAAACATCCCACAATGGAATGAACACTTTAGTGATTTATCACGTGCTGAACTGCTTTTCTATTTTAATTTTTCCAGGAATCCTGAATCAAAGGATCCCCTACAAAAACGTACACCAGTGAGTATGGAAGTACTCTTACCTTTAGTAGAGCTAAATTGTGCAGATTTCTCCCAGGATTTATAATGGTTTGCTTTCAGATATGTAGATGAATTGGGGTCATTCTCATTGAGAGGAAGGAGATGTTGAAGGCAAAGTTCTAAAATATTAGCCACCTGCTATGATGGATGGGTAAAAGTCAGTGGTACTATTCAGCCGGTTCGGACCAGTTTGAGTGAACTGGTAGTGCCATCCTATTCAGCTATGTTTTCTAAGCTGCACACATGCATGCAAGCCACGTGTGAGAGCAAACTGGTGGTAAAATTATGTGAAACTCACCTCCGGTAAAAGTCAATTGCATATTCTCATTTGGCCAAATATTTCACTTTCACACATTTTTTCTCCTCCTAGATCTACCAACTATATTTGTGAGAAGAAAACCCAGAGACCCCTCCCACACTTTCTCTTTCCAGCTTTCGTAAATTCTTCCTAACCAAGGTTCAGATGGGGAACTGCAGATTTCTTCAAAGGGTTCCGGCAATTATACTTTTACCTATTGATTTGAGGACACTTTCTCTTAATTGTGAACACTGGTTACTCTATCATAATAAACATTTAGAAATAAATATGTGCAGCATTATCACAGAGTGTCGTCTTTATCATTGTGCTTTGAATAGTATCAGTTTTCCCGTATTATATGATGTCCAGGCTTGGTTGATTCTGATAAATGAAAACATGATTACAAATCCAACATTCAAATGTACTTTGAGCTTAATGCCACAAACATATTTATTCACATTTTTGTTACTTTTCTGCAGAGCTAAAGTCCACACATCTTCAAAGGTTGAGAAACTGATTTATAGGCCCTTATTGTTTTAAAGAGAGAATCAATTCCTTTAAATGTAGCATTCTTTAACCCTCTTTTTAATTTTAATTTGACTGCAGCTCCCTTCCGCCGCAGTTCCCCCCCTCCCCCCAGCACAGCATCAGAAGGTGGGCAGGTGTAGTGAACTGGGAAATAGGG
>JAPKID020002234.1:0-13582 GCA_026931265.2 Tropidonophis doriae | reverse complement strand
TCCCATACCCTTTTCCCAAAAATATAATTTGTTAAAACCAATAAAACTTTTTTTTAAAACAAAAAAAAATAATACACAGTTTACATCCTGTGATGATACCTTTTATATCATTAAACAATAACATCTGCCTATCCAGTGTCCTTGGGAAGGTCTTGATAGATGTACAAAAATGCCACATCCACACTAAACTCAGGGGCTGACTATGCAGCCAATCATAATAATAATAATATAGTTTTCTTCATTCATACATCCAGTGTGGTGCTAATCTACTGTTTATCAAAATAGTAGTTTGTTATATTTTGTATATGACCAAGATGTTGTGCATGAGAAGCCTGAAATTTAGGGATTCAATTCATAAGATTTTTCTTATTTTCACTTACCAAAAAAGGCAGATGAACAAAATAATAGCTGAGAAAAGAATATCATACATAATCAGATATTCATCAAGAATATCTTGTCTGCAGTGGCGGCTCTGTCTTATGGAAATAAAGTTTAATCTCCGCTGACATCAAGATTTATGATGTTATATTGGTTGATGTAGATATGTAGTATACATTTAAGTTTAAAAAATTGATTTATCTATCTTTTCAATTTTAGAATACAAAAGGTGTTTTACACTACAAAAACTATAATGAACATTATAGCAAAATTTGAGTCTCCAAAGTTCTACTACACTGCTATTCTACAGGCAAATGTCCAGTTATCCAAAATCCTTATGTGTGTCACTCAATATCTTTGCAGAACTTGAATTAAGTAGGAATTATACACCTGGATTATAACTAAATTGGAGTACATTAGAAAATCACCGGCCTGTGGATTATGTTGGGAATGCAGAACAATATCTTATCCACTTGCAAATTATTACCCTCTTCTTGCCACAGTATGTCTAAAGAGTTATTAATGGTTGAGTTAAAATCATCCCATAGCCAACATGAAATTATCTTAACTAAGTAAAATTATTGTTCAAAGCCAGTTGGACTGAGAAAGAATATGGTATTTTCTTTTTCTGGCTGTTTCATATCTGTAACATGGAAAACAGAATAGCATTATGTCTTTTTATATATGCAGTGGATATCTACTGAAAGATTAGAATTAATTCCTACATGTTCTGAATTTATTAATACATCAATTGTCAAGAAATCAAGAAGTGTGTTATTACTATGCCAATCTGAATTAAAATTACATCTTTGTTTACAAACAATAGGTATGCACACTCCTGAAAATTAAACATAATAAATATAAATTAATTTAAATTCAAAGTAAAAAGGAATAGCTAAATATTTACTAACAGTGTAGATTAATATAATTTGTTTAACAGAATCCTCCACACAAGCAGAAGTTTTGATAAAATTTTCAACATTGATTATCTTTTCTGAGGTAATACTTATTAAAAGAGGATTAATCTATATTCACATTAGAAGAAAAGCTTATCAGAAAAAGGAATGAGACTTGGCTGGCAGCATTGAAGTTTTTATTTGTAGTTGGAAAATGTGGCCTACTGGAGATAGCTTTTCACAAAGCTCTTTTGCCTTGAAATGTCAGCTCAGAGTGTTTAATTTTTTTCTACCATGGCCAGTATTAATGTTAGGTTAAACTTTGCCAGATGATATTGTAAATATTTCATCCATGTATGACTTTATTTTCTGCTTTCTCCATTTTAACTGTGAAATATTTAATTATGTGGGGCATTTGGAGGTACCATCCTCAAATCACAGGTTAACAATGATTGCTTAACCTTACTTGTTGAACAAGCTCCTAATAACATAATATTTCAAAAAGTCTAATGTCCTTGTTCTTGTTTTAAAATTTCTATATTCATTTTTATACAGTCTAATTCTATGTTAAAAATGATGATCGCTCTTCAGCATTTTAACACCTATGTAAGGCAATTTTAAAAGTGAGCATTTTTTGTGCAAATATTGTAGGTAAGACATAAGTAGAATAATGTTAAGGAGATATACTCTATCTCCTTTTTTATCTCCATGATATTACTACTTCTATTACATTTAGTTGAATTTATATTAATAAAATCTGCTTTAAATATATATATAAAGATATATTCTACAGTATTTAACAGTTTACCCTTAATCTATAATTCTAGAAATCACAGAAAACAACAGATAAAAACATCTAACATGGTGCTTAATTCATCACCCCAGCCACTTTCTTTGTCATTTTCTTGTTTAAAATTAGTTTTTAGGACATATGTCCGATACTTTTTGTAGGTGGTTCCAAAAATATTCAGATGCATTTTATGTGTCTCCATAGAAACTTTTCCAAATTCTTGAAAAAGGGATACAGAAGGTATGGGAATAAAGCATTTTCAATGAGTAGGATTGAATGGACACTTTCAAAGACTCATCACACTGTCAACTAAATTTCATTGAAAGAAATTTGAATTTGGATAAAATACTAAATTATGGGATATATCCAGAAGAAATTTCCTATTTAATGATTATTTGTAGACATTTGCCAGTATATGAGGCTGATAAAGAAATGCAAGTTTTCTTTCATCAGGAACATCATAAATTTAGGGAAAAAGTCAGCTTTACTTAGCACATATGTCCAATTGGTTTACATAATATTTGTAGCTATCTCATATTCTACTTGTCCTATACTTAAAAAAAAATATTTGATCCCACTGTGTTTCCCACACCTTTAACTTTCTGATTATTTTACTGTTCTTCTATTGAGAGTTGTTATGTTTCAATTAGTTCAGTGTTTCAATTCTCATAGCTCCATATTCTTGTCTTTTCATACATAATGTTGATTGTTATTAAAAAGCAGACATAATGTTCATAGTGGAGCAAAGTTAAAAATAACTATTTGTACATTCATAATAAATAGTATGTAAAGATATGTGTAAGTATAACTTGAATTGCTCTGGAAATATATTAATTGTGGTAGCTGTAGTTTTGAGTAGATAACGAACTTTTTTTTCCCATTTAACCTTTGAAGAGTTTTGTATTAAGCTTAAAAAGACAGCACATATTTGCAGAAATTATGATCCTTTAATACAAGGGTGTTTTTTAACTGAGCTTCTTGCTATAAATGTGAAAGTCAGTTAATTCTTTTAAAAGTAGAAAGTTATGAAAAACTATAAATGAACTAGACCATATCTATGTTTTTTTTATCCAAACATGCTGTCTTGAAATCAGTCTATTAAATTCCAATTTAGTAGTGTAAATCAAACGTCATAATAAAAACTTGCAGATTATGTTTATAAATTTAGTTAAAGTAGGTTAGATGTTATTTTGACTTCTATAATATTTTGTAAACAAGAACTAGATGAAAAAGAAGAAAGCAAAATAAGGTGAGGGAGAATCTACATTGTTATAGTCAGAAAGTTTTGAAATTAAAAAATGTAAACTCATAAATATTTTTCTTGCATATTGTAAAGCATCCATTCAATCTAATGTATCTAATGTTTATCACTGACAATATAATAAGAAGCAATACTTAAGTTGAATATGTATTAATTTCCCAATGGGTACAGCATCCCTTTTAACATGAAATATATCTATATTGATGCTTAAGCATCAATTTTTGTTTACTCAGTGGCGATGGGCAATTAATCATCCATTCTTAAATTTATTCTGTGAGGTATCCTAAAGGGACCTCCTTTGTTCTTACTGGTATTAAATGGATATCATGAAGCCACTTGTAGAACTGATAACATGAATGTACTGTTTCCCCAGAAAGTGTAGATATTTTTTATATTCTTATAACTACAATGATAATATTTCAGTCTTGAATCATTATAATTGTTTGACTGTGATTGTGATATGAGTGGTATTGCAGGAAAACAAGAAAAAAAATAGCCTATCTTAAATGTATTTTATTATTTATCAATGTTCCTGAGCAATATTTATATATTAATGGGAACGTATATGGTAAAAAATCATAAACAGAGAGTTCAACATATCTGTGTATTCCACCTTCTACAGGGTAGCCACACTATATCTGAATGTAAATTGTGCTGCGCTAATATGAAATATTTAATAGATATTGAATTTGAATCAACCTAACCTATTGCATAATGTTGTAGTAAATGGATCTAACAGAAATAGCAATAGCACTTAGACTTATATACTGCTTCACAGTGCTTTACATCCCTCTCTGAAAGGTTAATGAGTCAGCATTTTGCCCTCAATGATCTAGGTCCTCATTTTACCAACCTCTGAAAGATGCAAAACTGAGTCAACCTGAGTTGACTCAGTCTTGCATCTGAGACTGGCAATCCATTTTGCCTCTTTTCAGCTCCTGCTCTTGCTATTGGTCTCAAAGTGTTTGAAGTCACATTTACTCTTTAGCAACTGGCTCAGAAATTTTGGGTGCCTTCTCCCAGATATATATGATTTCCAGAGCCAAATGCAAAGTCTCCTGGATTGTCATTTAAGGAAAATAATTTTTCTAAATATTGGATTGTAATAGCTAACAACTACTTTGCTGAGAACATTGTGATTGGATTATTGTGACTATTTACTGAGCTGATTTAAAATGGATTTATAATGTTGTCTTAATAATTACATTATCAACATACACAATTATGTAATAAAGACAATACACCATGAAAAATGAAGCATTTGCTGTTAAACTTTACAACTTTTTTCTGTTTTCAGTTTTAACATGTTTTTCACTTCTAACTTTTTTGTGATGACATGATTATAACCATAACATCATTATTATTTCATTAGCCCTAGCATGTTAAGTGTGCAGTTTCATTTTAATTTAGCTAGAGAAATAAAGGTAAAGCTTTTAATAAACCTGCACAATTTCAGTGGCTTTGGGCTCAGTGTAATATAAGTCAAAAGTCAGTTGATTTTAGAAAATTGTTATAAACTCCATAATGACAAGAAATCCAAAATAAATTATCCTGTGAGCATGTCATGGAAAGAGACTAATTTAAATTAACATTATGCTGAAGAAACAGGAATTACATCAGTTTTCACTATACTTATACTTAGTTATCTCACTTAAAATACAATCCTCAGGTAGGTGGAGTATAGGCCTTTTGACTTTATAAATTATCTACATATTATAATTTAACTCTGTATAAAATACTAATTCACTTTTCCCCTTTTTTTCTATTTGAAACACAAACCAGTCACTTTTCAAAGAGGAGATGGAGGACTTATGAGCAATGGAAGGTATACTTGTAATTTATAGATCATACCTCTTTTTGGATTTCTCATATGTTTAGCTCATTTAATATTTTTTTTTAGGAGCTAGCGAGAGACAGAGATGATCAGATGTAAAAGTAGCAATTCTAGGAGGAATTAAAAGGATTAAACCGGCTTTTAATGATCTGTTGTACACTTAAGGAAATCAAGCCCAGATGTTTGATAACTCCCAGATGCCCAAGAAGAAATTAGTAGAAAATATCAGAAGGAATGTATTCATTTGTTTTCAGGATAGTTGTTGCATTAATTAGGCATTAGTAAATGAAGTTGCTGTTGTTTAAGAGACCTTATTGGCTTCCATTAAATTGCAGTGAATGAACAATTACACACAATCGTTCACAAAATAAATGATTCACAGAAGATGAATAAGTTGTAAATTGATAGGACTCGATTCTACAACTTTGGCCACTCAATTGAAATTGATAAAAGTTGATAACAGACCCATATATCCTCATATATTTTCTCAGTGCCAATATGGAGACTGTAATTAGGATCTGGTAATAACTTCCCATCTCCCATTGAATCAATATTTTAGCAAAAAAGGGATTAAGTCTAATGAGAGTACATAAATGAGAAGCAAGCTGTGTAATCGTCTTATTGCCGTTTCTATAGAAACCCATACTTCTCTCTGAAATTATACAAAAGGGATTATTGGGGGTGCAAGAAAAAAATATACTGTCATAAATGTAATGTACAAACATCTGATGAAAGACCCAATACAAAATTCTGATTCCCACTGTTACTTTTTGCTTTTAAAAATGTTAATAAGTATACTCTCAATACATTTGCTTCATATTTTCTCTCCATCTTTATTTATCTTACCAAATTTTAGGAACAAGATTAAACCTAGTATATGTCTTGGATTTTATATTAAACCTAGTGTATATTTCATCCATTTGTTTCAGTCAATACATATTCTGTCTTCAGTACTTTACAAAAACTGAAAACAAACACATGGAAGTCTGCTGTCATAGGTAGAACTGCTGTCTTGAATTTTCCATTAATTTGATTCCATACTTTCTTTAAACTCATGCAAGAGCACTCAGAGGAAAATCTAGCATCTTCTAGATAACAGACATACATTTGGTATGCAGGAAGTGAAAAAGTAGTCACCAGAGGACTGGAAATGGTTGATATAGAACAGTCACTTTGAATTATTATTCCCTTGAGGTAGCAATTTATCATTTCTTCCTGGCTTAGGATCTTTCAGTGGTACAGTTTATTACTTCTTTTCAGCCCAGACAATAGAATTCAGTGGGGTTACAGCAAACTCTGTATGGGTATGCCACCAGTTTCTACAGACAATGTGTCAGGTTTATACAGAATCCAAGTTTACTTTAAAGATGTTTAAGTGCACAGACTTTACCATTTTAATATAAAATTACTTTACAAATTTCATAGAATTGTTACAACTATTTGTGGAGCAAATTAAATATGTTTATTACAATTGCATAGATTTCTCACATTAACACTTTATTATTGGATTTCTTTAGTCGGCCAGGCTTGTTAAATGCAAGTGATCCAAGTTATCCTTGGCTTGCGGATTCTTGGCCTGCTACCAGCCTTCCTGTTAACAACAGTACCAATGGACCAAGTGATCTTGGGAATTTTGGTCGTGGAGGTACATTTTCCAATTTCCTAACAAGTAGGATGTTTATGCAGGATACGTTGTTTCTTTAGCCAACATGTTTGTTAGAAAAAATGATGATGGAAATATAAACAATGAAAATAAAAAGTACCAGTAATGATATATTGTTACACTATATATTCATACAAAAGGTTTCTATATTATCAAGAGCTTTACAAAATAAAATATTTATTATATTTAGGCAATTTTTATAATTGTTCTCCTTACATAAACTCAGGATAACATACAATTAAAACAGTATAATATTGTTAAAATAAAGTATAATAAAATGGTTACACAATTAATCAATTAAAAGCAAACTATCTGGATGGGTTTGAAAAACATGAAAAGCTTCTGATGTGTGGAGAGTGGGGAGGGGAGAAATAAAATGGCTCATCAAGGCTTTACAGATGGCAAACCCTTCAGATTACTGGGACATGGTTGTAATAGAGAAGGTAGGTCTCCTGCATCCCACCAAATGATATTGCTAAAATGAAAGAATCTTGAAAATACTTACCCTATCAGATCTTATTAGACTGGCAAAGATGATCAGAGACAAGTGATCTCCCTGTGCGATGAAGAGCTTTAAAGATGATAGCCAACCTCTTGAATTCCATCTAGAAACCCACTGTCATCTAGGGCAGCTTACAAAGTAATGAATTGTCATCAAGGATAGTAAAGCACATTGTAGTAATCTCAGCCACAGGAAATCACATGGTATACAAATTTAAAAAACAAATAAACAAAAGGTGACCATGAGTAAAATGGTCCAAGCCATGGCTCTTGAGGCATGAGCTATAAATCTAGTATAACTCCAAAATCACACAACAGCTCTGTTTGAAGTGGTAGTTCCATTCAGAACCAAACACAAAACATCTGACATCCAAAATTCCCAAAATCCACAGCCACTCAGTTTAGCCATCTGAAATCTGTAGTTCTAACCATATAAATCAAAACTCTTGCAATAATCCCAGTGTTTAACTAAATATATGGCAACAGATACAAAATATCCTGGTTCCAAGCCCATCAGTTCCAGTTAGATTATGACCTTACATATCATAAACAAAAGCTTAAACAGAAATCATTAATTAATTGAAATTGCGATTAATTGAAAGTGCGATCACTTTCAATAGGTATAAAACTAACAATGGAGTATCCCAATCAGCAACCTGGCTTTAGCATTCTACTCTGACCAATTCAGTGCAAGAATCTGAATTAAAGTATAAGTAATTGACTGCACTATCAAAATGCTATTTTTTTAAAAAAAAAATTAAAATGTCTGCCTTTTAAAAACTTAAATCAATTAAAACCCTACAGTCTGTAACAACTGGAAGTAGCTCTTCATATTCTTCTGGGTAACATCTGTTCTGGTCCTTGAAAAGTGCAAATATATCCTTCCTTATTCTTTTCAGTTTTAAACATTCCCAGTTCATTCAGTCATTCTTTATAGACCCTTGATCATTCTTTTCTTTGAACCTATTCAATTCATCTATTTGTCTGTGAGTGGTTCTCAGAAATGGAAGGTGTGCTCAAGGTGGGCCTTCTGTAGCACAGTAAATAATTAGCTTTTAAACTGCATAGAATCTGCAGAGTCTGTGATATAAAAATGCTACAAATGAATATTATTATTATTTTGATTTGGACAGTTGATTTCTGATTCATTATTTCTATATTTGTCTTCTGGCTGGTCTATGAATATAATAATTCATATTTAATTTGACTATTCAGATTAATTATAGTTTTTCTATAATACTGTTTTTCACAAATGCTGTTGTCAAATTACACTCAAGTCATGGTATTTCAGGGTATTTCATTTCTTTTCATAAGCATATAATTTTCACAAATTGGTCTTAACTATGCTATTTACTTTTCCATCTGAGAATTTGATTTATGCTATTTATTGAAATAAAAATAAATACAAAAACTTTGTACTGCATTGGGGTGAATATTAATATTGTGGTAATTATTTTGAATAAATAATATTTTCCCACTTAATTTTATAATAATGAAGGTCTTGTATTTCACTTAGTGGATTAAAATAATTTTGATGAATCATCAAATCA
The DNA here is from genome assembly GCA_026931265.2 of Tropidonophis doriae. NCBI lineage: Eukaryota > Metazoa > Chordata > Lepidosauria > Squamata > Natricidae > Tropidonophis > Tropidonophis doriae. The sequence continues at coordinate 4,709 of JAPKID020002234.1, read as the reverse complement.
TTTCATCTTCTAGTATTAAATTCAAAGTAACTATATGTTAGCATATTTCAAGTCTCAATTAGATGTTCTTCAAAATGAAAAGAAAAACATTCCAAAATATTTTTTTTATTTTGCCTTCTTAAAATTATCTTTATAATTTAAAACAAATACATTAAAATAGTATTGACCAAGAATTTTTCAAAAGTCAAAGTAAAGATATCTCTGTATTCATTCAGTAGTTTGTTCAGTGCTCACAAGATGGAAACAGAGGAGGGGAAGAAATACAAGGAGATTGTTTCTTCTGTTATTTTTATCATATCCCTTGAGCACGACAGTGTCATTGGCACTGACATAAAATGAACAATTGGAAATTGTGTTCAGGACAGAAATATTCCAAGCTTCATTTTCACAGTCGAAGATATGGAGGAAATATGGCTTTTAAGCAGTGAGATGTGAAGGACAAGTGCAAACTTTGTCAAAGATGCTGATAGAAAAGAATAGGCTGTACATCATTTTCCCTTCACTGGCTCATGGAAACTGTCTCAGCTGAAAAGCAAATGTGCAGCATGATATATTTATTTTTCATATTAAAACCTTGATAGCTTAGTATTTTTTTCTTTATAATACTATTTTTTTCCTTCCATTTCTGTTTGCATCACAGATGTGCTACCTCCAATGCCAGGGGATAAAACTGCCACAATGCTTTCTGATGGAGCCATTTATAGCAGCATTGACTTCAGTACCAAAACTAGTTACAATAGTTCCAGCCAAATAACACAAGCTACTCCGTATGCCACAACACAAATACTGCATTCCAACAGCATCCATGAATTGGCAGTTGATTTACCAGATCCTCAGTGGAAAAGTTCAATTCAGCAGAAAAGTGACTTAATGGGATTCGGTTACTCTCTTCCAGATCAGGGCAAAGGCAACAATGGTGATTCTTGTTCTTAATTTTCTTTTATGAATATATTCTCTGCATGGGAAGAAAATTATGGTTTGCCCTCTTCTGTTCCCACTTCCTTTAATGTATCTTGCATGTATTCTAAAACTTTACGAATACAACTAATTGGATTATGCTATTTCAGTTTCTTTCATCTTTTGCCAGTTTCGTATATCTGCACTGCATCCTGCTGTCTATATGATGCACTAGGTTAAATGTTTAATACATCTTACTTATAAACTGATGAAGAGCTAACTGCATGTTGTGCATGTGCTATAAACTAATCACAAGAAGGTACTATGACCTTTGCCCTTCAACCCTTAGCTTTGCTTTACATCCCTGACTACCGATTGGCTGAGGGATTGTCTAATAGAATGCCACACAACCAGTCACAAGATTTCAGCACCACCAGCTCTCACAACAGTTCAGAAAGGAGTGACAGCCTCTCAGGTTGGTTTCAATGCAATTTTCGTAAGAAGGAAAATTTTATTTTTAATTCAGTTTTATAAACCTAAAAGACTCAAGATATATGATCAATTACTGGTATAACTCTTGGGTAAACATACCTGAATGAATCATATATAATCATATAGAGTATATGTTATTTTGCTTTTTTTGAAAAATATACTTTATTTGCTCAATTTAAGAAACTATTTTAGAGAACATATGAATCATGTATGAATTTGTTTCCTATATATCTGAGCATGAATGGAAATTTTATTTCATAAAATTCTCACCTTTCTGGAGCAGTACTTCCTTTCTTTAAATTAATCACTTTACAGCTTTGATTTTCTCTAAGGATATTTATTAGGGTTTTTTAAATTGTATATACTATTATTGGACACATATTCTCATACAGCATCACAATATCTCTGAGGTCCAGTATATCAATAAATTCAGTAGTAGAAATATATTGGAATTGAAAGCTAAGCATTTAAAATATATAGAGTTATATCCAAACATAAAGCAAAGATTGTATGCTGGATATTGTAGTGTAATTATTGTATATGCTATCAAGATGGGTCACAGTACATAAACCACAGTATAAAATCCCACTGCAATATAACAAATTATATTATGCATGCCATTTTTTTTAAAAAAATCAAATTTAAAAATATGTGAAGTTATTTTTAGTACTTCTATTTTCTTGTCAGTTTCTATTTTTATTATTCTTTACTTATTCCTCTATATGTGTATCTTCTGTAAGTCCTATATTACCTTTTCCCATTCAGAATTCTTCTGTGTAATTGCCTAATTCTGTTCGATGTTTCATTCTTCTTTGGCATATAGCACGTTATGTCCAAATATAGTAGGATCATAAGCTATTACTAAGATTGAATTTCCATAAAATGCATCATACTCATCATGGATATGTGTATACATTCTCAGCTATATTTTTCCATTCATCATTATTCATTTCTCCATGTATAATCTTTTTTTCATAATTAGAAGGGAGGCTATGAAAGTGAATAGATTTAAATTATTACCCTTATGTATTATTTTTTGCATTTTTAGCTGAATGCTGCAAACGTATTCCAGCAATAAACTGTTTACAGAGTTTTTTTATAGTTTAACACCTACACTTGGCTTTGTGTCTGGAAATAAGCCAAATGAATCATATTTGGGGTTGTGTTCTTAATAACTGAGAAGTCAGCCTTAGAAACAGTATTATAAATACTCTGTTTTGAAGCACTTTGTTCTGGTGTTTTATTTTTCCTAAGACATATTGCATGAAAATTTAAAGCAGACAAAATAAATCTATAAATACAATTTTGACACAAGAACATTTTAACTTTTATTCAATTTATGATTCATTGTGATTAAGTTATATAGAGTTTGTTAAATGAAAAGAAATAATGCTTGACAATTATACAGACACTTTTCACGCAACACTACTCTATTATTATTTCTAACTTATGTCAACTATAACACCTTGCTGTTGACATTAGTAAAATAAAAATAGAAAAAAGTTCTTTTCATGCTTTCACTCTTTTTTTACATATACCATCTGGAATCAAAGCTCTTTCTGGAAATAGAAATATGTAAATAATTAGCTTCTTCATATTTTTGTAATGCTTCTTGATTTCAGGTGGGAAAGGAGGAAAGAAAAAGAAAAACAAAAATACTCCCAAGACTCAGAAAAATAATGGGTCTACCTGGGCCAGTGTTCCTCTCCCACCTCCTCCAATACATCCACTTCCAGGAACAGAGTTAGAACACTATGGGATAGATCCACAAGAACAAGGGTAATGTATTTTCCTTTGAACAATTTTGAATCCAGTATCTGACAGATATTGTCAGGTGGGACAGCCATTTATTGTTTTAATCCATCTGGCTGAGTAATCCTAGCTACATACACTTCCATTACAAATGCACATTTTCATCTCTTTACTGAAAGTTTTAAAGAACATTTAATTTCAAATGATCTTCCATAGATTTGGATGCTTTTTTTATATCCTTAATTGCTACTGGTAATGTCATGTCATTTCCAGTATGGTTTCTTTATTCTCCAGCCTCTGTTTCTCAAAGAAATATAGTGCTTAATAATTCACATCAATAGCATGGACCTCACAGAACTAAGAGGGTATCTAAGAGATTTAGTTGAATTTTCCAGGTAGTCATACTTAATTTATAAATCATTGGGCTCCCATACTTCATAATACTTTGTAGAATTATTATTCAACTCTAAGCCCTGTATATATTATAGCTTAGAGATGGAAATTCCACTCACAATGTTTCTTGTATTAATAATAAATGTGAACTAGTGTTTGAGGGACTGTCCTAGAAAGTAGGAGACTGAATTGTAATCCTGCCTTAAGAATGATAGCTGATTGGGTGACTTTGGGTTTTCTATCTCTGCCCATCTCACCTCACAAGGTTTTTGTGGGGAAGGAAGAGGAAGGAATGTTATGTATTTTTGCTGCCTTGAATTACTTATAACAAGTAATAAAGTCAGAATTAAAAAATCTAATAAATAAATTTTAAAAATGACCACCCAATAGAACCTATGCACATGTTTTAAAAACCCAATATCACCCATTACCATTGAATTGATGGACGTTTTTTCACTGGCAGTGTTTAAGTGACTGTGTCTGTTGCATGTTGAACCAGGATGATATTCAAAGGTCTAAATCTGGGGTGTCAAACGCACATCGTCATGGTGGCGCCATGTGATGTATTGGGACTTTTTCCTTGTTCGTTAAACTGGGCATGGGTGTGGCTAGCATGTGATGCATCCAGCCCCCGGGCTGGGAGTTTGACAGCTGTGGTCTAAATGGACTTTTTCTTTTTTTTTTTTTGTAAAAAAAGTTTTTTATTCCATAAAACATAATACAAATATCAATTCTTCATACAAAAAAAAAATAATTTTTCCCCCCCTTTTTCCCCTCCCCGCTCCCGAAATCAAAATTTTAAACACATTCCATACAACAAATGTACTACCCTTATGAGATAACAATATAACTCTATATTTTCAATAAAAAATTCCCTCAACAATGCATTTCAAAATAAAATATAATATGAGATTACTGAAATATCATAGTTACCCCCTACCCCTTCCCCCCACCCACACCCACCCTAACCCAACCCCCATCCACCCTCCTCCCACCCACCCTTGCCCACCCCCCGGGCTTCCTCTATATATCGCCCCCATAACACCAAATTTATACTATTCACCTTAACCAAGCAATTCTTCTATTTAACCTAATTTATCTAAGTTTAATCATTTTAAACTCTACATTACATAATCCTAACATCTTATTTATTCATATAATCAGTCACCAACAAA
>JAPKID020002233.1:0-13583 GCA_026931265.2 Tropidonophis doriae | reverse complement strand
AGAAGAAGAAGAAGAAGAAGAAGAAGAAGAAGAAGAAGAAGAAGAAGAAGAAGAAGAAGAAGAAGAAGAAGAAAGATTATTTGAGAAGAAGTAATATTTTTCTAATGGAAGTCTGGTACAATTTCATGCCACAAGATGAAAATCTTGAGAAATGGCTTCTTAATATTCAAATTTCTCAATGGCAAGAAAGCAAATTATGGACGTAAAAGTATTTACAAGTTATGAAAATACCTTAAAAGAAGAGTACTGAAGAATACATGAAGCAAAAGGAAATTCTTTTATTTGATAGTAATGAAAATTAAATACATGAGGGTTCTCACAAAAACAGAAGATAACTAATAACTGTATTACCTATCATATCATTGTTTCACCTAATATTAATAAATGTTTTTACACTGTGTATTCTGCAGCTTTGTCATGCATTTTGCTATCATTACTATGTTTATTCAAGATTAAAATGTACTGTAATAACATGTGAACTGCTAAATCTATTTTCAAAACTTAGATGTTGTCAATTATGAAACAAAGTCGAAATTTCTACGTCTGGCAATTGTAATGATAAAATATTATGAGAACCATTAATCAATTTATTTCACTAAAATCAATTACTGTGAAAAATACTGGAAAACATTGGAAAACCTTTGATGTTACCTAGTTTGGTAATGAAACATCTTCAAGAAAGCAACCAAGCTCGGAGTGTACCAAAGACCCCACAATTACACTCTTTGTATAGGGCAGGAATACAAATTAAACATTTCAAATGAACAGTTATTTATTTTTCCGTAAACACTTCCAGAAAAAGGGATGCAACTATCCAAATGGTCTTACTCTTAAGAAGTTGTATTCTTCCACATTCAACTAAAATCCATGGGCATGGAATGTGGTACCATCAATTTGCTGATAATCTTTAGCTTTATATGTCATGGAAATTCTGTTTCTGTATCTGGAATCTGTGGGGCTTTGAAAAGGGAGCAACAGACTTCAGCCCAAATCTAGAAAGACTGAGTAACTGTATATTAGAGCATTTTGGTTCTGGGGACTTTCCATTTCTATTTCCGGACAGCATACAAAAACAAGTAAACAAATTTTCTCAATTTCTTCATTTAAGTAATTAAAAAAAAATTGAGAGAGAAGTAGTTATTTCAGGAACTGGGTGTAGCTTGTCTAGAGAAAAGGACTAGGGGTAACATGATAGCAGTATTCCAGTATTTGAGTAAGGCTGTCACAAAGATGAGAGGGTCAACTTATTTTCCAAAGCACCAGAAGTCAAAAGAAGAAACAATGAATGGAAATTAATCAAGGTAAGAAGCAATCTGGAATTGAGGAAAAACTTCATAACAGTGAGAACAATTAACCAGTGGAACAGCTTGCCTTCAGAAGTTGTGGGTACTTTATCACTGTAGGTTTTTAAGGAGAGACTGTACAGCCACTTGTCTCAATTTGCATAGAGTGTCAACCTCTGAAATGGCAATGACTGCAAATGCTGTCTCAGGGTTGCCATCTCTGGGTAAGGTACCCCTAGCATAGAATGTGGGTGGTGGAAAGAACACAGTGTCAAGAAGCTCTCTGGACCAGCGAATGTTGGAGTCTGGGAGCAGTGAACAAAGCAGCTGATTCTGTCTGACTGCAAACTAACTGATGATCAGCTGATCATGGTTGTCTGCAAGCAGGCTGATGAACAGCTGATTGCAGCTGTCAGCAGGCCAATGAACAGCTGATTGGGTGTGCCAGATGGTTGGCTGCTCCAGACTTCAAAGGGTGCTGGGAGGCGGAGGCTCCCAGCACTAACTTTATTCCTTTCAATGGAACTTACTGTGTACCGAGACCCCGGTTCGATAAACCATGGGAAAATGCAGCAACTGCCATGTTGTTTATGGTTTACGTTCGGATCTCAGATCTTTGGAATAGAGTATCCTCTAGGAGTTGAACTAGAAGATCTCCAAGATCCCTTCCAGCTCTATTCTGATTGATTGAAATATTAAGAAAAGTGCATTCCTAGTCTTTGATGCAATTACAGTAAATAATCACTGGTCAAGAGCAATTTTATACCCCAGTGTCTGGAATGCAAGGTGGAAGCAAATGTATAGTAGAAAAGAATCTTTATAATTGCTTTAGGCATGTGTCTTCTTACATAAAATTTTAGCAGGAGTTGGCTGACAATATTTCTTTTCTCAAGTAAAAATGTGAGTAAATGTTGTCTACTACTGCACTGGGCCCTGGTGATCTGAAAATAATCAGGCATTATCCATTCCACTCAGAAAGTAAAGGGGCATTTTAGAAATAAGAGTCATCAGTTAAATGGTCTTTGCATTAGGGACATATTTCACTGGTGATTACTGAATCTGGGAAGAGTGAAATGTTCTGGAGTGACTTTAAATGTCAGGCAAGAAACATTTCTTTCATAATAAGTTATAGGACAGCAGCTCTCTAGAGGATGCAAAATTCTAGTCACCTGCTGCAGGTCTTATTGTTAATATAGCCATTTCAAATTTTGTACTAAAGGACAATAGGGTTTGGTTTGACTCTTTCTCTCAATAGACATATCTGCATACAGAATGGTGACATAAGAGATTGATGGAAACTTTAGCTTTTAAAAAAATCATTTCTGTTGGCATAATAGAATTGCAGAGCAGTGTTCTCCTTTGAAAATTCAAAACATCCCATTAAAAAAAAACCCAACATATTTCAAGTGTAGAGAGCCAGTTTGTCATCGTGGTTAAGGCATCAGGCTAGAAACCAGGAAATCATGAGTTCTAGTCCTGTCAGTGGATACAAAGCCCCTGAGTGACCTTGAATCAATCATTCTCTCTCAGCCCTAAGAAGGAGGCAATTTTTGAAATCTTGCCTAGAAAACTTCACAGACTTTGCCAAGGCAGTTGCCAGGAGTCAATGCTGACTCAAAGAGACTAAAATTTGCCAATATAAATTACTATGTCGGCTGGCAACTTTATTTATTTATTTAATTATATTTATTGGCTGCTCATCTCACCTTGAGACAACTCTGGGTGGTTTACAAACCATATAGCCAATAAAACATTGCCACCATAAATATTTGTAATAACAGTAATAACTTACAATCAAAAAGATGGCATGGAAGGGAGAAGGATGCATATGGGAGGGGAGGTGCAATGGTGATTTAATCCATCAGCCACCTGATGGATTAATTTTAGGGGCTAAGGAGTCCCTTTGAAATTTTGTGATGATATCAGGGATGTCATAATAAAGCAACTGATACACTTTAGAATGGAATGTTGCCTATTCACAAAAAAATTGGCAAAGGCTAATGTTCCTAATTCCATCTCTTCTGATCCCCTTTGAGACATCAAGGGATCTGGGATAATTCAGAAGTGATAGAGGTTTAATGGGAGACATTATTAGAACTGCCACATTAGAACTATCAGAGAAGGCATGTTGTGGATAGCAGGAGTGAGGGACCTTCATTTGGTAAGTCCCAGAAGTGCCTTCTCTGCTGTGGCACCTGCCTTATGGAAAATTCCACCTGAGATTAGAGTCACTCTATCTCTTTTGATATTCATGACGTCTCTCAAAACCTGGTTATCTTATCAGGCCTGAGGCTCCTATGAAACCAGAGAAATGCTTTGATCACTCCCTTGTTGAGGTGGTCATTCTTGTCCTCTCTTTTCCTAGGATTTATATTTCTGCTTCATACTATTTATCTTTTTAGTGTTTATATTTTTACATCTGTTCTTTTTATCTTTGTTTTTTATTCAGTTGTTGTACACTGGCTTTCTATGGGATGGGTAGCTATAGAAACTGGATTTGTAACTAAAATAAATAAAAGCTGGAAGTTATATGTTTGTTTGAAGTTCTTCCATGATTCATACTGCTTTTTCTATCTGCTCTAATTCCTTTAAATTTATTAAGGAATGAAAATCAAATAGCTTTTGATAAGTATCTTTTGACAGATTGTAGTAAGAACCATCTGTCTGAAAGTATCTGATCAAGAAAAGAATAATAAGGAAATATGTTTTTGATTGAAGGTACCACCCTAACATTCCATCCACATTTCAAACTTCAAATTATGCTTCAGGAACTAATTAAGTGTTTATAGATTAGTCAACAGATTTATCAACCAAGCGCATATCATCAGAGCACAGGGCAATGCAAATGCAAACCAGAATAATAAACCAACATTTCTAATTTACGATTAGCTAACACTGTCCTGTGTATGTCTCTCTTGTGCCAGTTTGATTGCTTCTTTCGTGGAAGCTGCAGAGCAAGGAGTTAATTATGTAGTTTTGCTCCAAATGTGGTTGTTACTACAAAGCTGACTATGTATCTAATGAAACAATAGGATAGAAATAGAGTTTGCAAAGCTCATTTCCTAGATATAACCCCCATAATTTTAATCTTAAACTATCTACTGTGAACCTCACTCCATTCCTAAGGTCTGTAAGAGGTGTGCATAAGCACACCAGCATGCCTACCATCCCTGTCCTACTGTCCCCCTTTATTCATACCCATTTCCTGTGTTCATATCCATGTTTATACTTATATCTGTTATCTTGTGCATGTTTGACAAACTAAATAAAATAAAATAAAATATAAAATATATTACTTTTTCATCTCAAAGTGAATGGATAGGTTTTTTCATATAAAAAAGATATATGGTAAAACCAACAACACAGAGAAAAAATACACATGAAAAATCAGTTTGAGGAAGGTGATTAGCTGAAAAGACCACCCCTCAACTTAGTTCAATGAGCGATTTCATAAGTTATCGGAGAGTTTTCCAGAAAAGCAATTATCTGTGCTTTACTCACGATCCATATATCATTATCTTTTAATTGTAACCCTCACCTATTTTGCCACTGCTTCTTCTATCTTTGTTAATGAGGAATGTGTTTAAATCATTACAAGGATTAATTTATTAATGGGAAGCAATGTAGCAGTTGCAATGGTTTTCTCATTTCTTCTGCATGGAGCCATCTAGCTAAAAGTATTATCTCAAAACTGGTTTTGACTTTAAAAAAAAAAATAATAATGACAGAATTTTATATAATGGTATTGCCTATATAATGTTAAAGACTTAGCATTATCCTACTGGAAAAATAAGATAATTGTCACATTTGTATGATTTGTTTTTGAATGATTAAAAATACAGTATGACAGATGTGGACTGTGTGTGCTTAGTACATTATTGAACAATTTAAAAGCACTTATTTTTACTTCTTGTTTTATTGACGATATCTGAATGAGTATGAGAGAATGTAATAAATCTACAGCTAGGATGGCTCTTAAGACTTCGTGAAAGAGTGGTTGTAGTTTTGGAAGAAAAAGTAAAATTAAGAGGTATCAAGGATCAGCTATATACCTATCTATATCTTTTCTTTTCTTTTTTTCAGTCAAGAAACACAGTGGTAAAAACCTTACTTTTCACTTGTATGCCCTGCCCAGGGATTGGGATGGGGAACAGGAGCGATAAAGAATCCTGCTCCTCCTTATGTGCAGTTTGCACCATAACCTCACCTATTGTGAAATAAAATAATAAATGTTCTCAGATTACCATAAGTTGTCTGACTAATGCATGCAGAAGCAAACAGAGGAGCTGGAGTAGAAGATCAGAAGGAAAATACAGTAATACAGATTGGGAAACATAAAAGCTACCTGGAAATTACTCAGCAAAATTGATGTAACAGAATTAATCTGTTATCATGTTTTAGAATCGCTGCCTAATTATTAAATGTATTTATTTTTTAAAAAAATATGATATATTTTATTCTGCTCTTATACGTTAAAAGCACTCAAATAGTTTCAAACACCATTTGAAACATTTCCCTCTTTAATCATTTATTTATATTATAGCTGATATATCAGCACATATCAGTTGTATATCTCAATCATGTCCCCTCTGGTTTTCCACCTTTACAAATTTAAAAGGCCCAAATGTCACCACTTTCCTTTAGTAGTGAAGCTGCTCCAGCCCCTTGTTCATCTTAGTTACCTTCTCTAGTTCCCCTATATCCTTTTTTGAGGACTGCAGCCACAATATTCCAGATATGGTTAAGTCATGCTTTGCAACTGCTGCAAATGCTCATATACTCTGTAAGGATATATTCATGATTCAGTGGTAGGTTTCCATTTTTTAAAACTAGTGTGCTCGTGTGCCCATGTGCAGTCACTCATGCATGTGATGCTTCTGCACATGTGCAGAACCATCTGGATGGGTGGGCAGAGCCTCCTGCTGCCACCACTATCTGTTTGCCCAATCCGGGGTGAACTGGCAGAAACCCACCTCTGACATGATCATAAAGCAATGCCTCCCTGTTTCTGGAAATAGAATAGAATAGAATAGAATAGAATAGAATAGATCCATGACAGAAAGTTCAGAAGAATTTTAGCTTCTCCTTAAATTTTGGTAGACTACCTAGGCAGAATGATTCAATAATGGAAATTTCATTTTATTCTTTGAATTATGAGAACACAACTTTATGTCTTTTGTCATCAGGTAGAGGTCACATACATGTTATTTCATAAAATTCTTCTCTATTCTTCCTGTCTAAATATGATGTCTCTGAAAGGACAGGAAGGCACTGAGGAATGGGTAAAAATCCTAGATTGGGCTGGGAATCAAATCCCAATAAAACTTGAAAACTTCAGAGGTGTGGTACTTCAAACAAGTTGAGTTCAAATCCGCACCTCATAAAATTCTCAAGTTTGTAAAATGCTTGATATCCAATTTACCCTTTTTCCAAGATAGAAAACTAGTCCACTAGACCGAGGTTAGGATTTTTATGGATGCAGTGAATGTCTTAAACCTCTATAACACAGTATTGCCTTTTAAAATTTTCAAATCTTAATCATGCAAAACTCAAGCTCAAGTATTTCAACCTCAGCAAGCAACAAGCAGGGATGCATAAATTCAATCTGGCATCAGTTTTACAATTAGTAGTCTGCTAAAGCATAACTACATAATAGGTAGACTTAAGAGGCTGCAATAATCTTTCCCCAGCTCAAACTGCATACAGCAATGCAGCATATTAAAACCAATGTCTTTTATCCAGTTAGGTACTTGATTGTGGGGGTAGTGAGAAGTGAAGGCAACAGCTATGGAGATGCTGATCTTAAATGTTGTCTCCTGCTAGTTCTCAGTATGTGATTGTACTTTTGGGGATATGCTGATGCGTTTCTCATAGTGTTATAGAATTAATGAGCCTGAATGTCATTATAATGCTAGCAGCAGAGAGGTAGCATTGGAACATATTAAAGGGGGAAGATTTACAAATGTTACCCTGGCCAAATTTGTACATTCCCATTCCTGCTGGAGCCTGTGAAGTACATCCTCCCTTGAGGTTGTTTTAAACTTTGAGTTTTTAAATTCTAAGTTAAACTTAAAAGTTTATTTAATATCTGAAGTATATATACCCATAGGGAAACAAATGGGAAAAGGACAAAATCAAATTACTATTCTTGTTTAAAAATTGCCTGGAGAAAAAAGAAATCACATGTTAATGAACTGCTTAGAAAAAGAAAGTAGCTTTGCTGATACTATTATATACTAATCTGTACAAGTGAATGAAGTGTTCCAGATAAAGTTTATGTCAGGTCAAGTGATAGATCCCTTTTTGAAAAAAAACTTGCAAAGTCCATTTCCAAAACAAATTCCTTTTATTTAGGTACACATCAAATTGGCAACGTCTGTTGTAATTCTCGATCTGACCCGACCCCGGAATTACACCCAGTAATATTGAAAGTTAGAAATGTCCTACCAAAGTCCCATTCTTCAATCAACATACAGTCCAACTTCTCTGGTGACTCCAAACTCCACCTTCAGGCATCTGCAAGGACACCATCTGTTCCTATGGGAAAATATGTCACCTACCCAAAACATCCATCACTATCTATTCCCTCCTCCTATCCATTAGAATGTGGCAAGCCTGAAAAAAACCCTTTACAGAGAAAGAAAGAAAAGAAAGAGAAAAAATAGTGAATGACTATAAATCCACGCTAACCAAAATGGCTACACATATATCAATTTTTGGGTTCAACACTTTAAACTAGTCATATGCTACAAGATTATTTTCAGTATAATAAAAAATAGAAACTATAAAAACAAGTTGATGTAGGTTGGAACTTAGTCTGAAGGCTGCATTTTTTTCATTTTACACAATTGCAATTTTGTTTAAAGTGAAATAAATATTTTTTAGTTACTATTGATCAAATCCAAGGAGTGATATGGTTTTTGTTTAAGGATAATATAATCTTGCTTGTGAATGACCATAATATCTAGACCTGTTTTAATAAAATAATAAAACTGGCTTGGACACCAGTGGTGGGATTCAAAATGTTTTACTACTTGTTTATGGGGGTGGCTTGGTGGGCATAGAATGGCTTGGTGAGCATGGCTTTGGTGGGTGTTGCAGAGGAAGAATACTGTAAAATATCCATTCTCTTCCCACTCCAAGAAAAAGTTACTTCAAAATTCCCATTTCCTCCCAATCAGCTGGGACTCAGGAGGCAGAGAATAGATGGGGGACAGGCCAGTCAGAGGGGGTATGTACTGGTTCTCTAAACTACTAAAAATTTCTTCTACCACTTCTCCAGAATTGGTCAGAACCTGCTAAATAGCATCTCTGATGGACACCCATGTCTGGCCTCTTTAGGTATCAGGAAATCAAGAAAATTGTGAAGAATTAGGGGAAAAAATGCCACTGTCTACCAGTGTGCTGTGATGACAAGCAGCTTTTTTTTTAAAAAAATGCTGTCAAGTCAGTATTGACACTTGACTGCCTGCACAAATCCCTGCAGTTTTCTGAGCGAGATTTTCCAAAAGTAGTTTGGAATTGCCTCCTTCATAGGATTGAGAGAAAGTGACTGACCCAAGGTCATCCCACTGGCTTGGTGCCGAAGTGGGATTAGAACACATGGTGTCCCAGTTTCTAGCTTGATGTCTTAACCATTACATGAAATTCACAAGCAGAAAAAAATTGTTTAATGCAAAACTATGCAGCCAGTTATAAAATTATAGCTCCAATAAGGTCTATAATATCTATGCACCTGAATCTAGCCAATGAACAGTTAGCACTATTTTAGTTAAAAATTAATGGCACTTAAGAGGGATTGGATTTAGTCCACTTGGGGCAATACAGAACCTCTGGAGTGGTTCTTTCTTTGACTCTGTCCCCAGACTCTGCCACTCTTTCTCCTAACAAAGATGGAAATCAATGGTAATAAAAGTAAGGTCCTACCCATAGGCATGAAAAACCAAAAGTACAGATACAGAATAGACAGTACTTGGCTCATCTGTAATATCTGTGAAAGTGATCTAGTTGTACTAGTAAGCCAGTGCTTAAATATGAGCCAGCAATGTGCTTCATATGCCAAAAAATATCAGTGCAATCCTAAACTCCATCAACATATATATAACCTGAATACTATAAGAAGTGATAGAATATCTCTATATTGCACTAGTAAGGCCACATTTAGAATACTGCAGCCAATTCTGCTTACCATGATACAAAAAATATGCCCTTGAAAATGTGCAGAGAAGGTCAACAAAGATTATAAAGGGGTTGGAAACCATATGAGGAAAAGCTAAGGAAACTAGGTATGTCTAAGATTTCAAAGAGAAGTCTTAGTTGTAGCCATTTTCCAATACTTGAAGGGTATCACAGGGAAGAGAGGCTCAATTTATTCTCCAAAGCACCTGAAGGCAAGAAAAGAAGCAATGGATAGATGTTCATTGAGGGAAGATCCAATGTGGAACTAAGGAGACATTTTGTGGCAGTGAGAACAATTAGTCAATGGAATAGCTTGTCTCCTGAACTTGTGAGTGCTCCATTATTATAAGATTTTTTTTAAAAAAATAAATTGGGCAACTATTTGTCTGTCATGGAATAACATGACTCCTGCCCTACACAAGGGGTTGGACTAGAAGATGCTCAAGATCCTTTCCAGACCTATGATTCTATGAATAATTAGATTAGTGCTCACATCTTCTGCGGGGCACCATTGCCACTCCTCCATGCTGAGATGGCCCTCTACAGAGTGGGAAATGTCTGCTAAAATAAATATAGGAGTCAATTAGTAATTGTGCAATAGACTAGATTAAGATGCCCAGGGCAGGCCATGAGATACATAGATCTCTTCTATAGTTTAGTCCATCTTTAATAATCTGCTGCCTTAAATTGTTTCTTATTTCTGCTTAATGATAGGATATTGTTAGGTATTATGCTCAGCAAAAAGTGAGAAAGAGGAAAAGAGAATTAAAAGTAAAACTTGCAAATCAAGTCTATAATTAAATTAATGTCTGCAAGTTACTAGATCCTTGATGCTTGATCTTTGTACTATGTGTTAATGACTTAAATATATTTATTCAACAAATAAAATTAAGGAAAACTGAATATAAATTGCTGTTTAAAAGCCAGAAGCAGACCGACTTAAAAATATTTTATTTCCATTATCCATGTAAAGAGATAGAACACTACATTGATTAGACATATTATATGTCCTTGTTTCATTGTTGTTTAAATGCACACAAAATCCAGATTTTATTAGGTGAGTTACTGCCTGAAAATAGAGAACGTTATAGCATTGATCTAAAAATTAAGTTATAGGACAGGTTTTATGAAACTCAGCAAACTGTAGTACTATAGAAGGAAATGAAACTTCCCCATACATGATACCATATAATATCAGGTAATCCTAAATAGAGAAGAGCTAGGTCAAAATAACATCATCAAAAAAGCCAATTCACCAATAATTAAAAGAAGAAAAATGTATAAAGCTTATTAAAGTGCCCGTGGTAGCTTAATCTAATCAGAACATTTTTTAAATATCCTCAGATTTCACTGGCAAATATAATTAATCCAAACACTCCTTTCCTCAGAGTTATCTTTCTTGATTTCATTGCATTGATTTTGTGCACTGAAGAAAAACATGATGCATTATCTATTCACACATTGCATCTAATCCTAACCCTGACTCTCTACTAGAACAGGGACTAGAAAATAAGAAAGCTATGGTTTTCTTTCTGCCAATTTCCATGTTAATAACAAAAGTAGAAAAGCCAATGTCCTATTTTTGTGTTATTTACAAAAGCCAATTCTAATCATCTTTACTTTTTCTAAAGCAAACATGGCACTATGGTGAAGTCCTGTTCTTTTTATTTAGTCAAATTTAGTTTAAAGAAGCATCAATCCAGCATGTAATCAGGATTTTCTAGGAATGAAATCTATCTTGTGAATTAAATGATTGATAGCTCAAGGGCTGAGGCAACATATCCACAACAGTCCCTGACAGCTTTGTGTGTGAGAGAAAATACCCTTTAAATCAGAAACAAAGACGCATTGCCTTTGTTTTTTAAAAACATCCCAATTCTTTAGTAAGAAAAATGAGCGATCAGCAAAACCAGCTTTACATTTCATATATTTAAATAATGAGCATATCATATTCTAGAGCCCTAAAATGGCAACATTTACCACCTTGTTGTAAAGATACCTGATCTTATTGTCTGGTATCCCTCAATGTTTTCAACCAAGCAGCACTGCTCTCTGGGACTATTTGGCAATGAAGACTGCTTGTAGCAGACACTTCCCAGTTATTCAGGCAGAACTTAAATTCTGGTGATATTTCTTTATTTGATCAGCGAGGGATCCTGCAACCACCAGGGTTTCCAGATTCACCTAACCTCAAAGCACCCCTCTTCTGTGCTCTTGTTCTCTCTTTCTTCCTTTGTGTCTATAATTTTGCAATTCACAATTGTATCTAAAAATAAACATACTGTCCCCACCTGCTGGCCACAACTTTAAATGTTAAGGAGTGTTCTCCTGGGTCTCTCACCCTTGAGGCTCATAACGTAAATATGCAGCCTTTTTAAACATCTGTGGAGGGTTGTCATATAAATTAACCTGTACTTGTCATGAGAAAACACATAGACATGCAAAGGAATTAGCCAATCCTAGCCACCTGTTGCTCTCGGACACAGGAAAAAAATAATATAAACCAGACTGGTCTTTTCTTTGATAAGAAGAGAGGTACTACATGGGTACCATAAATCCCCTTGTTTGTGATATGTGGGTTAGATTAGCAGAAAGGAATGTTGAGGTTTGTGGGTAGTCAGAGTGAAGTCATTCCGTAATCTTTACAGATACATTTTTTCAGTAAAGGCAATAGGATGATTTGCATTGCTTTCTCTCAGTGCTTTGTAACATTTTTGTGAGGTTTATAAGCTAGATTTGCTTAATTCAAAGCTCTTTTGCATTCATCTGTGCAAAAGCCCAGTGTTTACTGTTGTAGCCCAAGCCAATTAAAGAATCTTTGCTGCATCTATCTCAAACAGCTTTTGTTCCTCATTGAAATGGGTATCCCCCACCCCACCCGACAAACAATACTAAAAAAATGTTCTGCTGGCAAGTCATATGACTCCTTTAGGCTTAGGGGAACCACCAAATATTCTGCAGTAATACAGTTTCCTTTCAGCCTTGATCATATTGCTTGTCCTTATTTCAGTTTTTTATATATATACTGTCACCCAGTATAAAGCCAATCAGTTCCAGTTGCTTGAGAAAGAGCAGGTAAAAAAATGAAACTCCCCAGAACATGTAGCAAAACAAAACCAAAATCTATTTGACACACTTGTGACCAGTACACCACATTGAATCTTTCCCCAGGGTGAGCAAGTGGCTGTCAGTAAGATATCAAGAGAATAGACACAGCCTGCAGATGCCCTGGAGGGGCCTTCCGTGCTTAAAAATGTAAAAAAAGGGCATAAAGGTTAGAGGCTATGTCTATTTGTGGTACATTTGGCTTCATGTCATAAAAGTTGCATAGGTCTCACTGTCAAATACTTGAGTTGATCTGAAACGGATCAAGGCAACTTGACTGATAATCAACGGAATAATTTGTTCTTGTGAAGAGAGACTGGGGAGCCAGAAAAGTTTAACCTTGAGAAATGAATATTGAAGGAGGATGTGACACACTATTCAAGTATCTGAAAGTATGCAAAAAAAAAGGGGGGGATAAGATGCTTCTCTATTTTACCTGGTTGCAGGATAAGGATAATGGAGTTAAGTTGCAAGAAGGAAGATTTTAAAGAAATCTTGCAACCAATTCCCTTATAGAAAGAGAAGTGTGACCATGAAACTATTTCTCCAGAAAAGCTATGAGCTTCTTTTTACTGAGTGTATTCAAGAATCTATCAGGGATTTAAAAATTTGAATTTCTATACTAAGCTGGTGGTTAGATTCTATCCTCTAAGGCAGGGGTCCCCAACCCCCGGTTTGCGGACCAGTGCTGGTCCGCAGCTTCATAGGAACTGGGCCACAGGGCCGGAAAGGAGGAGGAGGAGGGAGCAGCCCCCAAGGAAGAGGATGGCCGAGCGCGCCTCTTCCAGCTCCTTCCAATGGCCACTGGGGTGCACTTTCCGGGGCTACCCTACCTTAAGCGCCGGCAAAGCCATCTGGGCGCCACACGGAGCTGGAAGGGAGGTGGGCGGGCAGAGGACCCGAGTTGTGGCTAACTTAAGCACCGGCGAAGCCATCCAGGCGCTGCACGCCCACCTCCCTTCCAGCCCGTGTGGCGCCCGGACGGCTTTGGCGGCCCTTAAGGTAGACGCAGGTCGG